>CAUYPK010013456.1:0-32919 GCA_963574355.1 Loris lydekkerianus | reverse complement strand
CTGGGAGAATACCTTATGAGGAGGACCTCCCTGGCAATTGAAGCAACACCTAAAATACATTTCTGGGATCTGATCAAACTAAAAAACTTCTGCACAGCCAAGAACACAGTAAGTAAAGCAAGCAGACAGCCCTCAGAATGGGAGAGGATATTTGCAGGTTATGCTTCTAACAAAGGTTTGATAACCAAAATCCACAGAGAACTCAAACTTATTAATAAGAAAAGAACAGATAATCCCATTTCATTGTGGGCCAGGGACTTGAACAGGAGCTTCTCTGAAGATGATAGGCACATGGTCTATAGACACATGGAAAAATGCTCATTATCTTTAATCATCAGAGAAATGCAAACAAAAACCACTTTGAGATATCATCTAACTCCCACAAGAGTGGCTCACATAACAAAATCCCAAAACCAGAAATGTTGGCATGGATGTGGAAAAAAGGGAACAGTTCTGTACTGCTGGTGGGAGTGCAAACAATACGTCCCTTTTGGAAAGAAGTATGGAGAATACTCAGGGATCTAAAAGTAGATCTGCCATTTGATCCTGTAATTCCTCTACTAGGTGTATATCCAAAAGACCAAAATTCACTTTATAACAAAGATATTTGCACCAGATTTTTCATTGCAACTCAATTCATCATAGCTAAGTCATGGAAGAAGCCCAAGTACCCATCGATCCATGAATGGATTAATAAATTTGGTATATGTATACCATAGAATATTATGCAGCCTTAAAAAAGTTGGAAACTTTACCTCTTTTACATTTGCATGGATGGAGCTAGAACATATCCTACTTAGTAAAGTATCTCAAGAATGGAAGAAAAAATATCCAATGTACTCAGTACTATTATGAAACCAATTTACAATCACTCACACTTTCATATGAAGAATAGATCACAACTATGGCCCAAGATAAAGAAGAGTGGAGGGGAGCTGCGAGGGGAGGGGGGAGGTCAGATTGAGGGAGGTTGAATGGGGGGATCACGCCTATGGTGTGTAATTCAAGGGTACATGTCGGATCTATTAGTATAGAGTAGAAATGTCTTAACACAATAATTAAGTAAATGAGATGCAGTATATTAACCAGTGTGATGCAAGCATCTCTAATTCTATATGAAATCAGCACTTTGTACCTCATAATGCATCAATGTTTACATAATCTATGTGTTTATGATTTAATTAAAAAAATCAACTATAAGAATCTTTTGATTGTTTTCTCTCAAGTTAGTTTTCTATATACAGAGTGTTTTTCTAAATATAAATTAAATTATACTCCATACATACATACAATTGTGTATTATGCCCTCTATTTAATTTACATTACTTGTTTTCATGTTATTTTATGGTTTCCTTAGACATAAATCTGTGGGTTTAAACATTATGGAAGTGTCATAAATTGCCTAATTTTTCAAAAGTTAATTTATGTAAAAATTCATAGTAAGTGGATGAATCAAGCATTATTTCCTAATTGAGGTTGAAAGATTTGAAAATATTTGATCTTTCACAAGCCTAATTCTTTATTTGGATTAAATTTCTTTTGACCTTTACAATATTTAGCCCCCTACTTCTCTTAAAGTGAAACTGTACTTTACAGATTTTTAATTCATGAAAAGTCTATTGATTTAACAGATATGAAAAATCATTTCAACAAAAACAAAGGTTATTTAATGTACTGAATGGCTGGTGAAGTTGGTATATCAGAGTCATACCCAGGGGTTATCATGTGACATTCAACATACAAAGGTGAGACATCTTGCAGATCACATTATGATGCAGTCCGGGTCACATGTTGCATAAAGTATGGAGCTCCTGACATCAGCTCCTTGATAATTCTTAATATATAGTTGGATAACATTGTGATTACTGAATGCAATTCCAAAAGTAAGTGGAGATGAATGAATGGGTAAAAAGTATGATGTGCTCATTTAGGGATATGAATGGGTTAATTCCTGAAGTTCTAGAGATCCACCTGGAACTCCAATGAAAGAAAAGACATGGCACACCATAAACATTTGTTCTGGTGTGTATATCTATTTAGATAAAGTCTGATTTGTGGTCCTTTATTTTCAATGTTCTTTATGGACTCATAATTTGAATCATGCTAAGGCTTGTCTAAGAAACCATTCCTAGCTCACTTAAAAGTAGGGCAATACCAGTCAGCACTCACAAAGTTACACAGTCCCGGAGAACTAAGGATGATGCCAACCACAGTATATTGTTTTACTAGCTCATGCTGGAATGAATATTTATAGCCAGTGTTTACTTTTAAATGCTTTATTTATGTTAGATATATTGTTTTGAAAGAGGCATTGAAAAGACGTTAAAAAGGTAAACACAACAATTGTCTAAGTGAAAACGTTTTGCCAGACTACATTCCTTACTAAGACCGCAATCTTAAAATTTCGTTAGAGATGAGAGGTTCCTTTTATTCAATATTTAAGCTGGGAGGTCCTCATTAGTCAACAGTTAATAAGTATCAATGGTTTCCAAAACCAGTTACATTTCTACAATTCATGTTTTATTCCAGCTGTCATATCCAGGGAAACATTTATGTTAGGAGATAGAAAACCATCACATAATGAATGGCTCCTAAGGAATTGTAAAGAATTGCCTAGGAAACATAGCATACATAATGCATTCTTTTCATGCCTAAATCCAAGGAAAAGTCTAAAATTCCTCCTACTTAAGAAGCATAAAGTGTTCATCAGCAGTGCTAAGTTAAAAACTTAGCACATATTTTTGTTTGGGTTTTAGTTTTCGTAGGTGTTAGAGGATCGTGTTTGTACAAGAAGGTATACCTTCTGAATTTTCACATTTCCAAAAGAGTGTCCAAAAGCACAAAGAAACAAAAATAGTACAGTAGGAGAAAAACAGTGAAGCTAAGTTTTTTTTTTTTTTCTTTATCAAAAACTCCTATTCTTACTAAGTGAAATTCTGGAAAAAGTAGTAAAAAATTCAGCATTTAAAGATAGGCATAGCAATGCTCAAGCAAAGACGATAAGTGACATATCATCTTAAATAGATCAGAAGTACTCTCTCAACAGGTCAGAAGCAAGCCCAGGAAAAGGTCCACATACATATGGACACAGTAGGCTCTGTGCTTATAGCTCACTGGTTAGGGCGCTGGCCACATACACTGAGGCTGGCAGGTCAAACCCGGCCCGGGCCCACAATAATAATGACAGCTGCAACAACAACAACAACAACAACAACAACAACAAAATACCTGAGCATTGAGGTGGGTGCTTATAGTCTCAGCTACTTGGGAGGGTGAGGCAAGAGAATAGCTTAAGCCCAAGAGGTGGAGATTGCTGCAAACTGTGATGCCACAGCACTCTACAGAGGGCAAGAAAGTGACTCTGTCTCCAACATTAAAATAAATAAAATAAAATAAAATAAAATAAAATAAAATAAAATAAAATAAAATAAAATAAAATAAAATAAAATAAATGGACACAGTATATACAAAACAATATACTGTAGAAGAAGGAAGGAATATTTAATTAATTGTGCTGGGAGGAATATTTAACAGAAGGGGGAAAAGAAATTGAATTTCAACCTTGCAGTAAATATGAAAATTAGTCACAGACAGATTAAGACTTTAATGTAAATGGCGAAACATTAACTCTTTTAGAAGAAAATGTTAAGAATAATATCCCTTTATTGTTTGCACAAGAAATAATCTTTTAAGGGAGTACAACAATTACTGATGATTAAAATTCCAGTAAGTGTGACTAACATAAAATTAAGAAATTACATTCAATAAAAGATACGCCCCCAACAAAACTAAAAGAAAATGAAAAAAGCAACAAACTAGGTTCAAGTATTTTTAAGACTCACAACTGGCCAATGTGTCATAAAATAGGATATATAAAATACAGTTTAAATAAGTTGTAAAAAGACAAAAATATCCAATTAAAAATAAGTAAAAACATGAATAGACATCTCAAAGAAGAAAAATCCCAAAAGATGAATAAACATATATAAAGATATTCTATGGTAGTAATGAAGGAAAAGAAAATTACTATCAAAATGATTTACAAGTATTACACTACTTTGATAATCTGGAGCTTTAGAGTTTACAATAAAGAGGAATTCTTATATACTGAGATAAGCATTAAAATGATGCAACTACTTTGAAAACAATTTAATGGTACCTTGTACATGAATAGTCACATGCTTTGTGACTCATCAGTTCAATTCTTCAATATTTACCTTAGAGAAATTTCTGCAAATGTATATCAAAAGGCAAATCCCTCCCCAAAACCCCTGGTATCATTGTTCATTGTAGAAAAATACTGAAAGCAACACCAGTATCAATGTGAAATTAAGATGTGTTCACAGAACTGAATATCACACAGAAATTAAAATGAATGAAATAGACATAAATGCAATAAATGAATCTTAGACATACTCATGAATGGAAAATACAAGTCATAGAAGTACATGTAGTATGATACTATTTTTATGAAGCTAAAACACAAGCAAAACTGAACGTAACATCATTGAGAGATAGACACGTGATAAAACAATTTTAACAGATAGAAAAAAAAGAAAAAAAAAAACAATAAACACAAAACATCAATATACTCTTTCTCTTCCAGTAGGATGGTAGGATAGTAAAGAAGTGACTTACATGTATGCAACATAGTCTTTCATTTCTCTGAAATGTTATAATAATATAGAGTTGTACCAAAAAATCCTGACTTAGAAATGACAGTCTGTATTTTTATACATGTACAGACCTTGTTTGAACTAATAAAAGTTCTTAGAACTTCTAGGACACGACTTTTCCTCAGACAGGGCATCATCTTTGTCAATCCATCACAGGCTTCTCACCAATGGCCAAGGAAAGCGTAACAGCTCATCAGTGCAGATGACCCTGCAGGCCTCTCGGACCAGAATTCTCAGCACTGGTTAGTGAACCCAGCATAACCTAAAATTTTTTTCCAAGTTAGGAGATGTCGTAATGTGTGTAATTTTACAGGATGATATCCTAATTTTCTCAACCATTTTCTTTTTAAAATTTTACTGGGAATTTTGTTATAAAAAGCATCTTACGGTAGCGCCTGTGGCCCTATATACCAGAGGTGGTGGGTTCAAACCCAGCCCCCGCCAAAAACTGCAAAAAAAAAAAAAAAAAGTATCTTTAATTTAGATATGCTATATCCCAATGTTTTACATACGCCTGGTTCTATTTCTTATATGGTCAGCTGAACTGTTAAAAAAGGGGGGGTGGGGTGGATATTCACCTGATGGAACATTATTCAGTCTTAAAAAAGAAGGAAATCGTCTGTGACAACATTGATGTATTAAGCGAAATAAGGCAATCACAGAAGGACAAACACTCCATGATTCTACCTCTATGAGGTGCCTAAAATAGTCAAACTCACGGAAACAGAAAGTAAAATGGTTGTTTCCAGAGACAAGGGAGAAAGGGAAATGAAAAGTTGCTGTGCAGTATGAAGTTTCAGTTACTTAAGATGAATACATTTTAGGAAGCTGCTGGGCAACATGTGCCTATGATTAGTAATAACACCGTGCATCTAAAATTTGTTAAGAGTATATGTCATGTTAATTGTGCTTACCTCAATAGAACATAATAATAAAAAGACAAATAAATCATTAAAAAAAGAAAATTACTTAACGTTAGGGAAAAAAAATGGTCCTGTAAAATAAAGGCCAACTTCCTTCTAGTCTTCAAGAGAACCACAATATGAAGAATCCTACTTGTGAATTTCCACATCATTTTGCATGTATGTGCTTGTTGTACCAGTTTTTTCTTATATTATTTCTTACAGCTTTATTGAAATACAATCAATAAATAAAATATTTATATATTTAAAGCATACAAACATGATGTTTTGATACTCCTATATTGTGAAATGATTACTACTCAGGAGTCACATAGCTAATGATTATAAAGATTATTAGTTTTCTTCATTCCTCTCATGGATAACATCATCCTTATAAAATCTAAGGCTAGTTTTTAAGATATCTTCCGGGGCCTGCATTCCAATGGAACAACTGATGCACCCAGGCCAGTGACCCATGAGGAGGAACTGCCTCAACTATTCTTGTGACCCCACCAAAAAACCAGCTTAGCAAAAGAAAACAATTTCTATACCCTTTCCACACCCCTATTGTTCCACCATAAAACCCAGCCAATTTAGGAGACTCAATTTCCTAGCTTTTCCCCATCAAACTATCTTTAAGAGCCCTTTCTCTCAAATTTTTGAGGAGACAGATTTGAGAACATCCCACCATTTCCTGGCATGGCACCTGCAATATTAAAATCTTTCTCAGCTGTGACACCTGCTGTCCCCAAGCATTGGCTTATTCTGTATCTATGGTAGATTTTTTTTGATTTGAGGTTACCATGTTGTTCACACACAAAAAAATCTTATAAACAATTATTATTAATACTATTATTATTATTATTATTTTAGACAGAGCCTGAAAGTGTCACCCTGGGTAGAGTCCCGTGGCATCACAGCACACAGCAACCTCAAACTCCTGGGCTTAAGCAATTCTCTTGCCTCAGCCTCCCAAGTACCTGGGACTACATGCACCCACCACAGCACCCAACTATTTTTTGGTTGTAGTTGTCATTATTGTTTGGCAGGCCCAGGCTGGATTCGAACCCGCCAGCTCTGGCGTATGTGGCTGGTGCCTTAGCCACTTGAGCTACAGGCACTGAACCATAAACAATTATTTTAAAGAGATGACAACATTGCTTACAAAAAACAAGCAAGATTCTTCCCAGCCATGGGCATGGTATGTTCATTCATTTAACATTTACAAAATGTCTGTAATTCCCAAAGCAATCTACAGATTCAATGCCATCTCTTTTAAAATACCAACATCGTACTTTCAAGACTTGGAAAAAATAGTTCTTCATTTTGTATGGAACCTGAAAAAACCCCTGTATAGCTAAGGCAATTCTTAGCATTGAAAACAAAGCTGGGACATCAGCCGACTAGACTTTATGCTGTACTACAAGGCCACAGTGATCAAAACAGCACGGTATTGGCACGAAAATAGAGATATAGACATCTGGAACCAAATAGAAAACCATGAGATGAAACTAACATCTTATACCCATCTAATCTTTGATAAACCAAACACAAACATACACTGGGAAAAAGACTCCCTATTTAATAAATGGTGTTGGGAAAACTGGATATCCACATATAAAGGCTGAAACTGGACCCCACTTTTCTTCACTCTTGGAAATTGATTCAAAATGGATAAAAGACCTAAATTTAAGGCATGAAATGGTAAAAATCCTCAAAGAATACATGAGAAAAACACTTGAAGATATCAGCCTGGGAAAGGCTTTATGAAGAAGACTTCTATGGCAATTACAACAACAAAAATAAACAAATCAGACTTAAACTGACAAGCTTTTATACAGCTAAGGAGACAACAACCAAAGCAAATAGCCTACACAATTGGAAAGAATATTTTCATATTTTGAATCAGACAAAACCTTGTAAGTAGGATCTACAGAGAACTCAAATTAATCAACATAGAAAGAGCCAACAATCCCTTATATCACTGGGCAGGAGAGATGAATAGAACCTTCTCTAAAGAAGACAGACGAATGCTAACAAAGATAGGAAAAAATGCTCATTGTCCCTACTTATTAGGGAAATGCAAATCAAAACCACTCTGAGATACCACCTAACGCCAGTAAGAGTGGCCCACATCACAAAATCTCAAAACTGCAGATGCTGGCATAGATGTGGAGAGAAGGGAACACCTTTACACTGCTGGTGGGACTCAAACTAGTACAACCTTTTTGGAAGGAAGTATGGAGAACTCTCAAAGAACTCAGGCTAGACCCCCAATTTGATACGGCAAGCCCAATAGTGGGAATCTACCCAGAACAAAAAAATTCCTTTTACAATAAGGATACTTGCACTAGACTGTTTACCACAGCTCAATTTACAATAGCCAAAATGTGGAAACAGCCTAAATGCCCATCAACCTAGGAATGGTTTAACAAGCTGTGGTATATGTACACCATGGAATACTATTCAGCCATTAAAAATATGGAGACTTTACATTTTTTGTATTACTGGATGGAAGTGGAACACATTATTCTTAGTAAAGCATCAAAAGAATGGAGAAGCAAGAATACTATGTAATCAATTTTAATATGAGGACAATTAATGCCCTAGTACACAGTGGGGGGGGGGGGAGAGCAGAGAGAGGGAAGGAGGGAGAAGGATAGGGGTTACAATGTGTGACACACCTTTTGAGGGCAGGACACACCACTGGGGGGCAGGACACTATTACCTAACAAATGCAATCAATGTAACCTGGTTCTATGTACCCTCAATGAATTCCCCACAACAACAACAACAACAATTTAAAACAAAAAAGGCAAGAGAAGAGTAAGCAAAATGAAATTCTAACTTCATCTGCTCCCATTGTTTGGCATTATGTTGTTTCCATTTATATCTTTTTATTGTCTCTTAAAAAGTCGTGGTAGTTGTTATTTTGGTAGGTTTTTCTTTTAGTCTTCCTACTCAATATATAAGTGGTTTATACAGGGCAATTACAGCAATAGAATGTTCTATGTTTGTATACATAGTTTTACCAGTGAGTTTTATACTTTCACATAATTTCAAATTGTTCATTAAAGTCCTTTTCTTTCTTTTTTTTTTAGGAGTTTCTGGCTGGGGCTGGGTTTGAACTTGCCACCTCCGGCATATGGGGCCGGCGCCCTACTCCTTTGAGCCACAGGCACTGCCCTAAAGTCCTTTTCTTTCAGATTAAGAAATCGCCTTAGCATTTCCTACAAGGGAGGTCTAGTGTTTGGAAAATTTCTCAGCTTTTGTTTGTCTGGAAAAGTCTGTATTAATTTTTAGGTTACATTTTTCTCAATTCCAAAGTAAAATTCAAGGTGTAATTGAATCCTTCACCCAGGGGGTGTTCTAACACCCTCATTTTATGTACTGTTAGGTGAAATCCTGCCAAGTTCCCTCCCTACTCCTGCCAATCTCCCTCTACCCCCTGTCTTTTCCCCCTTGTTAGACTATATGTCTATTTTTGGAATTTAGTAGAGACAGTCTCGCTTTTCCTCAGGCTTGTCTCAAACTCGGGAGCTCAGGCAATCCATCCACCTCAGCTTCCAAGAATTCTGGGATTACTGGTGTCAGCCACCTGCCTCTCTTTTGTGTTTAAAAAAAAATTTTTTTTTGCAGAATACAATATTCTAGGATTAAAGGGCTTTTTAATTTGTGTGTTTCTTCAGCACTTTAAATATGTCATACCTCTCTCTTCTGGTGTATAAGGTTTCCACTGAAGAGTCTGCTTCTACACATATTGGAGCTCTTTTGTATGTTAGTCTTCCTTTTTTCTTGATTCCCTTGTAACCTCTTTTTTTAACCTGCAGCCTTTGGGAACTTGATTATTAAATACCTTAAGGTGGTCTTGTTTGGGTTAAATGTACTTAGTGTTCCATGACCTACTTGAATCTAAATATTGATGTTTCTCTAGGTATGGAAAGTTCTCTGTTATTATTTCTTTGAATAAACTTTCTATATCAGTATCTCTCTATATACCTTTTTTAAAAGAACAGTAACTCTTAGATTTTTCCTTTTGAGGTATAAAGGAAAATAAAAATCTCAGAATCCCCACATCTCCAAAAATTTTGTTATGACCAAAAGGAAAATTGAGCCTGAGAACTGAAGAGTTGGATATTTATTCTAATCTTCATAGTCTGGGCTTGTTTGTACCCATCCTTGAGAAGGATTTTCAGGTATTTGAAAGGACTTGAGTATTGTGACCTCAGTTTTTGGTTATTGAAACTGTATCAGTCCTGGGGTGCCCCAAGCCTAGTAATGCTGGGACTCTTGCAGACTCCTGGTGGTACCACCTTGGTGGATTGAAGTAAAATACGGGAGAATTACCTGGATTAACTGGCAAAATGTCTCACTCTCTTCCCTCACTTTCCTTCAAACAGAAGGAGTCTTACTGTACTGAGATGCCTGGAGTTGTGGGGAAGCGATGTATGGGCTTCTTCATGGCAACCATAGCTGAGACTACACCAAATCACCACCTGAGGCCAGCCCAGTCTCACCCAAACCCAGTGGCAACTACTGCCTGGCTACTGCTGATGTTTAGTCAAGGCCCAAAGGCTCTCTACACAGCAGTTGGTGAACACTGCTAGCACTGTCCTTACTTTTGGGGCAGTAAGTTCTCTTCTGGTTCAGGCTTGGTCTAGAAAGACCATCCAAGAGCTAAGTACTGGCATTAGGGGCTTCAGAGTCTGCGTGGAACTTTATTTTACCACGGCTGAGGTGGTGCCCAAGTTGCATGACAAATCCTCTGTACTCTTCCCTTTCCTTTCCCCAAGTGGAAGAATCCTTTCCTTGGAGTTGCAAGGGGTAAGGATTACACAAGCACTGGCTTGTGTAAACCCAGCACAGGTACAGGGACTGCTCAAGGACTGCAGTTACTATGGATTAAATGTCTTAGAAATTTATCACAGGTACCCGACCACTGTTGTCAGCTGGTGGCAGAGCTTGCCGGAATTCAGATTTCTACTGCTGGGTGGAGGTTTTCTCTCTAGCCAGGGTTGGTCTAAATGCTCCCACAAGGAGTTCTGGCAGAATTCTGCCATGTGTTGACTTCCCTTCTGGCAGGGTGGCCCTGGGTTCTAAAGCAGTGCCCTACAATCACTTCACTCTCCCTCACCTGTGTACACAGACTCTCTTTATCCAGCCCTTGTACAGTGTTGCCAAGGAATAGGGGAGGGGTGGTGTAAGCAATGCAAGACTGTTTCTCCTCACCTATTATGTGCCTCTTTAGTTGATAGAACATTAAACTAGGTATTGTGATCACTTATTTGAATTTTGGTTCTTATTAAGGTTCTTATTTGATGTTCCTGCAGGAAGATGATCACAGGAGCATTCCATTTGACTGTTTGCTCTGCCTCATCTTCCTTTCATTGTTTTCTAATCAACTGTATTTATTTATTTATTTATTTATTTATTTTTGCTATTGTGTTCCTTATACATTTTAGATGTTAATTACTTACCAGATGTATGGCTTGTGAATAGTTTCTCTCATTCTGTAGGTTGTCTTTTCACTCTGTTGTTTATTTCCTTTGTTGTGCAAAAGCTTATTAGTTTGATAGACTTCCATTGTCTATTTTTGCTTTTGTTACCTGTGTTTTTGAGGTCACATCAAAAAATGTATTGCTCAGAACAATAAGAGGAAGCTATTTCCCTATGTTTTCTTCTAGGAGTTTTATAGTTTCAGGTCTTATGATTAAGTCTTTAGTAAATTTCGAGTTCACTTTTACATATGGTTTGAGATAGGGTCCCAAGTTCTTCTGCATGTGTATATTCAGTTTCCTGAACAACATTCGTTGAAGAGACTATGCTTTTCCCACTCTTCAAAAGTCAGTTGACTGTAAATATATGAATTTACTTCCAGACTTCGTTCAGTTCCATTGGTTTGCACGTGTGGATTTGCGAGTACCATACTCTTTTGCTTACTGTAGCTTTGTAATATATTTTTCAATGAGAAAGAGTGATGTCTCCCACTTGTTCAGCTTCTTTGAGATCGCTTTGACTATTTGGGATGTCTTGTTGGCTACATATAAAACTGTCACAGAAGACAAAATTGGCCATTATGTACTAATTTAAGAGTCAGATCATCAAGAGGATATAACAATTATAAATATATACGCACCCTAATTCATATTACTTAAATGTGTAAGATGAATTTAATAGAACTGAAGGAAAAAATAGAAATACAACACTATTGGAAGACTCCAGTATTCCACTTTCAATAATAGACAACTCATTTAGACAGAAACCAATAAGGAAACAGCAGAGTTGGTAACACTATAAACCAAGTGAATCTAAAAGACATATACAAAACATTCCAAACAACAACAGAATACACATTTTGCACATGAAGCATTTTCTAGGATAAGTCCTATTTTGAGCAAAAAAATACATCTTAAATTTAAGAATAGCAATATCAAATAATATCAAGTATCTCTTGAGACTACAATGGTATGAAAGTAAGAATCAATAACTGGAGAATAATTGGAAAATTTATAAATATATAGAAATTCAACAACTCTTTTTAATAGCCAATGAGTCAAAAAAGAAATGAAAAAAAAAATACCTTCGGGCAAATAAAATAGAAGCACAACATACCAAAACATATAGAATGCAGCAAAAATAGTTATGAGGGAACTATATAGCAATAAATGTCTATATCCAAAAAGGGGGGGGGAAGCTCAAATAAACTACCTAATTTTGCACCTCAATAAACTTGAAAAAGAAGAATAAACTAAGCCAAAAGTTAGCACAAGGAAGAAAATTAAAAGTAAGTAGAAATAAATGCTATGGTGACTAGAAAAACAATAACAAGAATAAAACAAAAAACAATAAGAAGAAAGATTAGCAAAACTTAGAATTATTTTTTAAAATAAATAAATAAAATTGGCAAACATTTAGCTAGAGCAAATAAAAAATAAAAGTTTCAAATCAATGAAATTATACACAAGACAGGAGACATTACAGTGATATCACAGAAATATAGAAAATAATAAGAAACTACTATGAACAATTATATGGCAACAAATTGAATAACTTGGATGAAAAGGAAAAACTCTTGGAAATATATAACTTACTGAGACTAATAAAGAAATAGGAAATATAAGTAGAGCAATAATAATTAAGATTGATTCAATTATAATAGAGTCCCCAACACTGAAAAGCCTGCGACCTGACAGTTTCACTGGTGCATTTTACCACACTTGAAGAAGAATTGATGCCAAAACTTCCCAAACTTTTACCAAAACACTGAAGAGGAAAGAGTACTTGCAAATTCATTTTATGCATTACATTAATACCAAAGCCATAGAAAGACACTAAAGAAATAATAATTACCAATTTCCCTAATAAACATATAGGCAAAAATCCTCAACAAAATATTAGCAAAGCAAATTCAAAAGTACGTTAAAAGATCAGACACCATGAGGAAGTGAGATTTATCCCCAACTTTGCAACATATTCAAAACAATAAATGTTATAGACTGCATTAACAGAATAAAAGACAAAAACCATACGATTGCCTCAATAGATTAAGAAAAAGATTTGATAAATATTCAACATTATTTTATGATCAAAACTCTCCAGAAATTAGGTGTAGAAGGAATGTACTTCAAAGTGATAAGGACCATAACTATTTGAGTTCTGTTGTTACCTTCCAGTTTATGTCAAACACTTTATATACAAAAGAATAAGGGTCACTGCCTTCAGTTTAATGTAGTACTCCAGTTCACTGAGACTAAAACCTGCATAAGAAATATCCATAAGATTCAAATAAGCTCAGAGGCAGCTAACCCAGTCTGAGGATCTGGATGTCCAAAAAGTCCTAACTTAACCATTACACAATCCACACATGTATGTCATGAATTTATATAAAGTAAGAGGGCATAAATCCAGCAGCTTTTAGCAAGGTGTAGAAGGATCTGCGGGTAGGGTATCTTTGTGATGGAAAACATTATCAGCAAAGGTAGGGAGACAGGAAAAATCTTTATAGAGTAGTGTTAAGGAAGCTTAGGATATGAGGCAAAAGTAAAAGAAGATAAAGGTGCAAAGGGAGGCAAGAATCAGATGCTAGCATTTGGATTTTTATGCTGAAGACTGAATTTGGGCAATGCTGTGTGACCTGTTTCTGCGTCCGTAAAATGGCGATAGTGCCTACTTCAGATGCTGATTAAGAAAAGAAGTAACACAATACCTACAGAGAGCTTAAGAGATGCTTGTCAGAAAGCAAAGATCCAAAAATGCTGGTTATCTTCCCCTTGTTTTATTTACTTCATCAGTAAGGAGTCCAAGTCCATAGGCCTATACTCTGAGATATTCCAAAAAGCAGGTGGAAGTTACAGTGGTATTTCTCCCTGGCCCATGTCTTCTTTGTTGATACTCTCACTAGTTCTTTATTCTTTTGAGAATTCCTGGTGCTCAGTAATGCAGTGGGGCTCTTTCCACAGTGACACTGCACTCAAATGACTTGGAGAAGCAATTTTATTCCAAATGGTTTCAAATCTGTATGCCCGGCTAAGCTGCTTTATCTTCCATGGGCTATATTGCTCTTTTAGTTTAAAAGTCTTTTCCATTGAAAAATTCAGTTACTTTTAAAATTTCTGAGCTAGGGGCAGTGCCTGTGGATCAAAAGAGTAGGGCACCAGTGCCATATAGCAGAGGTGATGGGTTCAAACTTGACCCTATCCCCCCCCCCCAAAAAAAAAACTGCCAAAAAAAAAAAAAAATTCTGAGCTAGAATTCATATAAGTCTATACACTTTAAGACCGAACATATATATTTGGAATTTTTCCTATTTATATATTTATTTATTTTGGAGACAGGGTCTCTGTCGGGGGTCCCTTCATGGCTGTCACTTATCAGGGTCCAGGACTGGTTGGTCTCCAGTCCTGGCTTAACTAGGTTCCAGACACGGACCACTATGCTGTTATCTTGCTCAGGAACAATTGCTCTTAGGTGCCTGAGGGCTATTTACCTTAGCTGAAAGGAGAAAGAGGGAGAGATAGTCTTTGAGAGAGTAAAGCAGTCTTCTTAGAAAGATAGATCTTAATCTTTTTTTTTTTTTTTTTTTTTTTTTATTATCTTAATCTTTAGCAGAGCTTATTGATCAGCAGAGAAACGCTGTGCTGGCGTCCATAGGCAGGAGAGGAGACAGAGTCAGAGTAAGCAGCTCCGTGATAGAACACCCACACTTCCGACTGCCTTCGCCTCCACCCTAATAATATAAGGCTGATCTCATACCTCTCAACACCACAGGTGTAGAGACTGCCAATTCACCAATGCTCTCATCTCCCAAGCTCTCACGCTGGTTAGGAGAGCTAAATCCCTCCCCATGCCCTTTTCACCAAGGTGTTCCATTATTGAGCTATACAGGTGTTTCTTATAACTCTCACTCCTCCTAGCCATAGACTGTATGGACTGCTACAAGTCTCACTGTGTTGCACAGGCTGGTCTTGAACTCCTGGCCTCAAGCAACCTCCCATCTTGGCTTCCCAAAGCACTGGGATTATAGGCCTTAGTTACTGATACCAAGCATTTTCTAATTTAATATTTTCCTAAATTTCCCAGGCTCCATTTTCCCCCAGAAAACACACAAAACAGAGGACCCCAGTGCTGCTTCCTTATTAAAAGACATTCGCTATAGGGGTGAGTGTCTATTTTAGTCCCATAATCTTCTACGCCATCTCTCCCAGAGAGCTTAAGGATGTTTTTGAAAATGGAATTTGCTATAGTCTCTTTCCATATACTAGAATTCCTTCAGTAGGCATGGCAAATATACCTACTCATGTGTTTATACTACTCAGATGCTTCATGAATATATGTGTAGTACATGTTCCATGAATGTGAATGGAAAAGAGAAAGAACAAAATGTGAAAAAGTGAAAAGAATGAAAGAAAGGAAAGAAAAGAGGCCTGTTAGCCTAGTACATACTAAGGCATTCAATAAATGTGTTTTAAAAGAATATGAATGATAAAAAAAATACAAAGGTCACCGCTAAATGTAAATTACCTTGAGATTAAAATACTAGGACAAAAAATGATGGCAACATAAGCAGAAATGATTTAATTCCAACTCACTTATTTGTGATAAGTAATTTTTTTTAATTAATAAAAAGAGAACAATGAAGTACGAGAAAGTGCAAGAAGAAGTTGAAATACAATCGCTCTACACATTTTAGAGATAAATCTTGGGGACTAGGAAAGGAAAATTAGAACTTTTTCATGATCAAAAATGTGCAGGAAGTATGTTTGAGAGTCCTGAGTTACCTGCTTTATGTTCTATCTTCTTTTTTTTTTTTTTTTTATTAAATCATAGCTGTATACATTAATATGATCATGGGGCATCACACACTAGCTTCATAGACCATTTGACACATTTTCATCCCAATAGTCAACATAGCCTTCCTGGCATTTTCCTAGTTACCATAGCATGACATTTACATTTCACATTTGCTGAGTAGGAATACCCCATTCCACTGCTCTCCACAGCTATGAATTCAAAGTCTGAAAATCAGATAGCTTCTTGTTCCCTGCTACAAACTTGCCAGTATGTCATAAATTACTTTCACCAGGGACAATGACACCAAAACTGTTCTGTGGCTCAGCTGAGATTGATAATATGCCTCAGAGAGCTAGAAATAAAGTCATTAGACCAATGATTTATCAATGTAGATTGGTGTGCATTTTCCCCAGTATCTCACAATAATATATTGTGCAGTTGGTCTTTTGCTGTGAACTTAGAGAAGATATATTGGACTATAGATCAGACAAAGCAGAGCAACAGGCCTTTTGCTAAGCATGAAATCATGATTCAATTTCTTCAATAAAAAGTGATTCAGTGGTTCTTTAGCAACATTTTACATTTGGAAAGCAAGGGGAATGAAGGATTACATATAATAGGATTAAACCCTGATGTACTACTCATATGCACAGGTTTAAGGAAAATAATAATAAGAACGTAATTTCAAGTAGCTTAGTTAAATTATAACAATAACACAAGAAATCAAGAGAATAGGCTGGAATAGCATACATGAACGTGAAGATCCATTGTGAATTAGGAGTATAAAACTAGATATCTTTACCTCCACTTTCAGGAGAGACAATAAGGGAAAGACATAAGATATTTGAGAATTCTTATCTACCTGTCAATATGACGTATCTATTTTTTATAATTTTAACTTACTGCTTTCTGATATTGGTTTACATCTTAAACAAAGATGACAGAATTATGAAGTCTGCAATAAAATTCTTAAATGTGCTGTCCAAAATTCCCTTATTGGTTTTATTTACTTCATATCCACCCTAGATATTAGCAAAAGTAAATAGTTAGATAATATGACTTTATTTCAGACAAAAATAGCTATAATTTTCCGACATTTTATTAAAGAATAATATAAATACAAAAAAGTGCATAGCTCATAATATACTCGAAAGTATAGTAAACCTAGGCGGAAATCACCAAATGGTTCAAAGTACTCTTTATTGAATATATCTTAATTATTCAAAAGATCAAAACATTCAATTTTCTACATTATTTGAGTAAATGCTGTGTAAGACATAACAAAAAGCTATTGAGCATTTTATCTCCTAATCTGCCTCCAATACATTTATTATTCTTTGAAGTTGCTGAAATCAAACCTATCAAATCTCTTCTTGATATTGAATTTGAAAAATATCACAGAACTAGATTCCTAACCATGTGAGTTGTGTATTTCTGTACCAACATTACCATACACTTAGCAGCTAAATACAATACACATGTATGTGTGAGTTACGGGTCTAGGCATGATTCAGGTTTAGCTGGGTTCTCTGCAAAGCTTCAGTCAAGGTGACAGAGAGGACTGGGGTCTCACTGGGGATCAACTGGAAAAGGTTCTACTTCCAAGCTAGTGAAGTTGTCAACAGTATTTAGCTTATTGTAGTCAGGCAGACTACTGGCCTCAGCTTCTTGTTGGCCACTGGCCAAAGACTATCCTTAGTTCCCTGCTGTGTGGTCCTGTTCATAAGTTGTCTTGCAACATGAAAGTTTGTATCCTCAAAGTAGTGAAGAAAAAAAGGGCCTTACTTAGCAAGATAAGGATTATAATTTCATGTAAGATAATCATGTACATCACGTCACTTGTGCCATATTCTACTGTTGGAAGACAGTCATGGTGTTTTAAATTTATAGAAATTAAAAACCTAAACAAAAGTATATCCAACCATCAAATCTCCCAAATGTGCCCATTAACTTGGTTTGAATAGACCAAGTCGTATTAAGGTAACTACCATATTAGGGTAATTAACTAACCTCTTAAACTCAGTGACTTAAACAAAAATGTTTAATTTTTATTTAATCCAAATGTTCATTATAATCAATTAGGGTTTTAATCAGAGAATTAAAATGTTTGGAAAGCAGAGAATTTAGAATACATGTCCCAATTTTTGGAAATACACATATAAAAAAATGTTGTAATAAAATAAAATTTTTTGAATAATTAAAAAATAAATCTCATAAATATTAAACCTCACTATTTTTAAATGAAAGAATTTACAAATAATTTTAAAGAACTTGCCTATTGCATATGATGAGTTAAATACATCATAAACATAAACATTTTGGTTAGCAAAATTAAGTCAGTCATGAAAATTTCCTACTCCTTTAAGAAGTATAGACATTGTAAAGAAGTAAGGAATTTTTAAGATGATTTAGGATTATGATTTTATTCCTGTCTGTATGCAGTTGGGTGTGCTAGTTAGCCATACTAGATTTATTTCAACATCAAAAAAATGTGGTGATACAGCTTCAAAAATAATGCAATTAGAATGGGCTTCTAGAAACAAATATTTCTCTCTTACATGAAAAGATGATAAGTCTTTCTGTTCAACACAAAAAAATTATGCTGTCAAACAGTCATTTGTTTGAATAATTACAACTTCATTTTGTTAAGTGATTGCTTTTCTTTGGGCATCTTGCCAATAAAATTTTCAAGCTATGGATAAAATTATGCAATAAAAAACTCGGCTTATACTCGAGTATATAGGTACATAAAATTAAATACTTCTGATTGTATTGTAGATTCTACATTTATTTTTCAAAGGCCTATTCTATGCTTGATTACCCATTAGTAATATTCTTGCTTTATAAATTATTATAAATAAAATTTTTCTTGGCCAAAGTAATGAAGGGTCACTATTTAGTCCTCAACCCAAGATGATTTAGGCTTTTATTTTATTTTAATAAAATAAAATAATAATTTCAAAATATTAAGGGGTTACAAATGGCTTTTGTTACATGGGTCACTCTTACAATGCTTGAGACATGTTTATAAATGTTCTCATCACTTGAATAGTGTGATTGTACCTGTTAGGTAGGTTTTTGCTCATTTTTTCCCCTCAACCTCCCACTTTATTTCTACTGAGCTTTACTTCCATCTGTGCACACGTGCGCTCATCAGTCAGTTCCAATTTAATAGTGAGTGCATGTGGTGTTTGTTTTTCCATTACTTAGATACTTCACTTAGAATAATGGTTTCTAGTTTGATCCAAATTATTGCAAATGGCATTAATTCATTCTTTTCTATGGCTACATAGTACTCTATGGTATACATACCTGCACTACATTTTGTTAATCCACTCATGAATTGATGGGCACTTGCATTGATTCCACATCTTTTCACTTGTGAATCGTACTATCCTAAACACACAAGTCCAGGTGTCTTTTGATAAAATAACTTCTTTCTTGGGGGTGTAAATACCTAGTAGTGGGACTGATAGGTTGAATGGAAGGTCTACTTTTGGTTCTTTGAGAAATCTCCATTCTATTATTCATAGAGGTTATACTAAATTTCAGTGTCACCACCAATATCTAAGTGTTCCTTTCTGTCTGCATCCATGCCAGCATCTACTATATTTAGACTGTTAAATAAAAGCCATTCTAGCAGATCAAGGTAATATCTCATCGTGGTTTTAATTTGCATTTCCCTCATTTTTATTAACACTGAGCATTTTTTCAAGTTTATTGGCCATTTATCTATCTTCTTTTGAGAAATTTCTGTTCATGTCTTTTGCCCACTTTTTAATAGGGTTGTTTGATTTTTCATGCTGATTTACTTGAGTTATTTGTAGATTCTAGATATCAACCTTTATTAATGTGTAGTTTGTAAATATTTTCTCATTTTCTCCCATACTGTAGGTTGTCTATTTGCCCTGTTGATTATTTCCTTAGCTTTGCAGATGCTTTTTAATTTAATCACATACCAATTCACTATTTTTATTGTTTCTGTAATTGCTACAAGGACCTTAGTCATAAATTCTTTGCCTAGAACTAGGCCAATATCTAGAAGAGTTTTTTCCAACATTTGCTTCTAGAATTCTTATAGTTTCATGCCTTACATGTAAGTCTTTTATCCATCTGCAATAAATTGTTGTGAGTGATGAGAGATATTCATGTTGTTTTATTCTTCTGCATGGGGTTATTCAATTTTTCCAGCACAATTTATTGAATAGGGCTTCTTTTACCCAGTGTATATTATTGTCTGCTTTGTCAAGGAACTGTTAGCTGTATGTGGACAGTTTTGTATCTGTGCTCTCTATTCTATTCCATTGGTCTATGTCTCTATTTTTGTGCCAATACCATGCTGTTTTGGTTACTATAGGTTTGTAATACAGTTTGAAGGGTGATAATGTGATGCCTCTAGATTTGTTCTTTTTCTTAAGAATGCTTTAGCTATTTGAGCTCTTGTTTGATTGTAAAAGCGTGAAATTATTTTTTCTAGGTGTGTGAAATATAATGTAAGAATTTTGATGGTGATTGCACTGAATCTGTAAATCTCTTTGGGAGTATGGATATTTTAATAATGTTGATTATACTTATCTCTGAGCACGATATGTTTTTCTATTTGTTTGTATCGTCTGTTATTTCTTTTTTCTTTTTTTTTTTTTTTTGCAGTTTTTGGCTGGGGCCGGGTTTGAAACCACCACCTTTGGCATATGGGGCCAGTACCCTACTCCTTTGAGCCACAGGCACTGTTATTTCTTTCCTCATCATTTCATTGTTCTCCTTGTAGAGATATTTTACCTCCTTGGTTAAGTATATTCCTAGATGTTATATTTTCTTGTAGCTATTGGGAGTGTTTGACTGAACTCTTACCTTGACTGTTATTGGTATATAGATATGCTACTGGTTTGTGTACATTAGGAAGTGTCATACAAAATGTATGGGGGATAAAAGAAGTTAGAGTCAGCAACATACACAGCCATTAGTCTGAGACTAAAAGGAGAAATGAATCCCTGAGGAGAAATCAGAGGTCATAGGGGAGACTAATTTGTCAGAGAAGAAGAAGAGAAGTGTCCACAAGAGTGGTATAAGGAAATGGAGGAATTGTAAATATAGACCAAGTTTCTGTGATAGTGCAGAGTGGTGACTGTAAAAGTATGGTCCTGGAAACCAAGACATCAGCATCACCTAGGAACATACTAGAAATGCAAATTCTCAGGCCCCACTTCTTATTATACCTGTAATAAACAAATAAATTACAGAAGTAATAATGTGACACCACGTGCCACATCCTTGGGAACTGTGGCCAGAGTTTAGTATATTTACAATACCCCTCACCCCATGTATTGAACAGGCTCAGTGGTCTATCCACTGGTCCATATGCCTAAAGGCTGCTAGAGCAAACTAAGGACTATTTCTTAGTTCTTAAACCAGTTACCCCAATAAAAGGAAAGGGTCACCATCACTGTTAAATAATTATCACCTTTATACAGGGTGTGGCTCATTTGTTCAGGTCATGATGAAAAATAAAAAGCATTCTTTCTTTCCCTGTCAACATTATATTTCTTCTCCTTTTCACTTCCATGTAGAAAGTGAACAGAAAGGAAAAGATAAACTGTAGTTATAATAAAATGTGAAATTTCTTATGGAAGACTTTCATTCTTCTGGATATAATGGAGTTACATTATGCATTTGGAACTTATATGGTGACAAAATTGGAAATATCTAGAAACATTAGAGAACACAAAGGTAAAAAATAATATACTATGATTTCAGCTCTATTATCACATTAGTGGAAGCAGACCAAAAGATGTTGAGTATGTAAATGCCATCTTTAGAGGAAAAAATTCATTTATATTTCTCATTAAATTAAAGCCTTCTACAAAATGATATTCAGACAAATGCTTTTTTAAGTGCTGTTTTGCAATACCTCATATATGATGTGACCTGTTTTTATAGTGATTTATTGGATGTGATAAGTGAAAATAAGACAATACAATTTGCCTGACAGGACCGTCTTACTAACAATTATAAATCATGTATAATCCCTTTAAATATATACTGTATTCTGAGTAAAATAAAACTGTTTAGGACATTTATTTATGTAATATTTGCAGAAAATCAATAGTACCTCAAGCATGAGACAAATTTAGAGTCCTCTATAATTTTATATTTTAACACTCTATGAGCAGAAACACAGATTGAAATGTATAATTTTTAATATTGACATCAGGCTTTCTATAAGTGTTTAATAACCTCAGTAATGAATGATGAAGATTAATGATCTATCAAAGTTCAAAATAGAATCTTTGATCAAATAAAAAGTTAACATTTCTACAGTGTCTGCTATGGATGGTTATAAAGACTGTTTCTCTCATTTGACTTTGCTAATACCATACTCGCTGACCTATCAGAATTCCATGCTGTCTATTTTCAAGTGGGTTCTCAAAGCTACTTGACAATCTTACTATTCATTTCTAGATGATAGATTAGTCCATTCCCTACAGCTTAAATTTTAAATTATCTCTCCTCCTCTCATCTTCTCAAATTTTCTTGCTTAACTTTTCTATACATTCTAGAATCTGCACGTAGCTTTGCCTTCTTGTTCGTTGAAAACACTGGCATTTAAATCTATTTATTAGGTATTCTTCGAGTATATCTCAATGAGGGAGGTAATCTGTCTCCCCAGTGATTTCCCATGGCACTTTGCTTCACTGATCAGTTCTTATCTGTTTATTGTGTTGCAATTATTTGTGAACACAGTTATATCCATTTATATATCATAGATGACTCATTATACAGAGACCAAACTTTACACAAACAAGGGTCTTTCACAAAGCCAAGCCTTTCACACAAATAATTCACAATTAATATTTGATAAATTAATATACTCAGAAATAAATGAGAAAGCTCTAGTCTGCATTGCCTTGGTCTTTGTTTCAACATAAAAAATTATGTCAAGGTAACACATAGGCTATGTAATTTATTATTAAATTCAAAGGTCAATGAACGGAAAGAGCAAAAGCCACCTTGTATAACAATGGATCTCAGAAAAGAAAAACTTAATACAAAGGAATAAAGGTTAAATATTCTGATATCAGTTGTTGGTGTTTAGTTGCCTTGGTATAGCTGTAGCCAAATACCCTAAGGCTTTATGCATCAAAGTATGTCACTCATGATGTTAGGGAATGCTTTGTAAAGACTTTTATGATCAAGAGGATATGTTAAATAGTATAATCTCCTTTAGAAATTTCACATTGTATAAGCTATAAAGAATATAAGCATGCCTACAGTTTAAAAAAAAAAAAAGAAGAAGAAGAAGAAGAAAAGAAAGAAAAGAAAATCTCATTTTTAAGAAATTCTCATCCCAGAATTTCTAAAGACAACTCAGTTTCGCAACTCATCTATTGCTATCTCAAAGAGCATTAGTATTTAACGAATCAGAATTTGGGAAGTTCCACCTTAGAGGAACTTGGAGAGGGTGGCATTACTTTAATTGGCTGTGGAATCTTCTGAAGAAAAACTCGGACCTTTTTTTTATGTCATTAATTAATATATTCAATGACTTTCTTGAACACCATCGTAAGCAACAGCCTGTCTGGTAGGCATTGTGAATGGTATGGTCTCCTCCTTCCCTCATGAGCTTGAGTTTCCTGAGGATACAATAATTCTTTCTAAGGTCTGAATAGTAGATTTGTTAAGCAAAAAAAAAAAAAAAAAAAAAAAACTGTGGAAGAAAAAACATTCCCCATGGAGAAAATAACACGTTCCAAAGCAGCTTAGTGTGTGAGGGCAGCTCGAACATTCAAAACCAGAGCAGGAGGCAGAGAGTAAATGAGAGCATGGTGAAGACAAGGCTGGAAAGGTGAGGCCAAAGATACATGGGGCATTGCAGGAAAATATTATATCTTACAGCCAGTGGGAGGCCATTTAGTTAACAAGAGCAGGAGAGTGATGTGCATTTTTAAAGAAGATTTTGGCTGCATTGAGAAAAAATTGGGTGGAACCAAAGGAGGATGTAGGCTGATCAGTCTGAAGATTTATTGAGTACTTTTGGCAAGAAATAATGAGTCTTCAGTGCTATGGACTGAACTGTGTCTCCCACCCTCTACTCCCCACCTCCTGCCACATCCTTTCATTGAAGCTGTAGCTCCATAAGCTTCTTGTGACTATAAGGATGATGGGGTTTTTAATGAGGTGATTAATTATCTAATTGGATCTATTATTTAATGAGGTGATTCATTATAAAGATGAAGCCTGATGAAGTCCTGTCTTTATAAAAAATGAAGAGGTCTGTCTGTCTCTGCCCCATGAGGGCACACTGAGAAGACAGCCATCTGCAAGACAGGAAGAGACTCCTCACGGAGCCAGAATTCTGCCAGAAACTTAGTCTTGGACTTACCAGCCATTCAGCCTGTGGCGCTTTTTTAAGATAGACCAAGCAGACTGAAATATTTGAACTAGGGTATTTGTGGTATAGATGAAAAAGAGTGTACTAAAAACAGATACATGTATATGTGTATATATATTATATATATGCAAAAATCAATACAGCGTGATGATATAGAAGTAAAAGAGAAATGACAAGGGTAAACTCTGATTTCTTGTTTGTTGGCTACATTTTATTTTCTATTGGGTGTTTTTCCCTCAAATATCCATAAATCTTTAGTTTTGACCTTTTTTAATATACATGTGCAATAACTGACAGCTGTTTCCCTTAAGTTTCCATGTTTCCCCAAACCACAGGGCCTTTGCACATTCTCCTCTTTCTTAAACATCTATTACTCCTCCAGCTTTTACGTGGCTGGATAACTCTTACTCAACCATCTTCCTATATAGTGATCAAGCATCAGGTTCTCTGATAACTCTCCTGTATGTCCTCTAAGTACTTATCATTTGCCATTTTAACTGTCTGTTGATTTATGTCTGATTATGATTTATTTATTTCTTCTTTCTGGGACAACGAGAATACATTGTGATGTATTAGAGAAGACGATGATTAAGGTACATCTGCAAGAACAGAGAAGCAGGAGCTAGCCAAAGAAAGGGAATGATGGTTGTTTTATTCATTTTTCTGTCTATAGCAATTCTCGTAATACCTATTATATTATAGAGTCAACAGATATTCATTAACTAAATTAATGAATTCCTCATGATGGATTGGTAGCAAAAATAGACAGCAGTTTATAGTTCAATTTGTCTCTTATCTTGTTATCATTGAATTAATATTAACAAATAGAATCCTCTATCTTCTGTAATCAAATTTAGTATTTTTAGTAAAGTCATTTAAATGATGAGACTGGTAGCTCTTAAAATTTTCATATTAGTTATAACAATGGGATTGATATTTATAAACATCCTAAGATTAACAACAGTAATTGCTGCCTTTTAAATGTTTCCCCTAAAGTTTTTTTGTTGAAAATTTGATGTGGTGGTGTTAGCCCATGAAGCCTAATGGGAGGTGTTCTGGTCATGGGGTACCACTTTTATAAGTGGGTTGATGTAGCTACCCACAAGATTGGGTTTATTATTACAGGGGCACATTCTTTCTAAAATGCTGTGCTCAGGCCCCTCTCGTAGTTGCTCTTGGCCATGTGATACCTTCTTCCATGTTAGACATAGAAAACTGCCCCCGACAGATGCCAGTGCCTTGATTTTGAACTTCTCAACCTCCAGAACTTGGAGGGAATAAACTTCTGTTCTTTATAAATTACCGTGTCTCAGGTATTCTGTCCTAGGGACACAAAATGGACTAAAATATTAACATTACTCTGTGTATATAAGTTTTTCATAAATTACCTTGTTTCAGGTATTCTGTTTAGGGCCACAACATGGACTAATATATTGATATTACTCTGTGTATATATGTTTTTATACAAGTATGCACATTTACAAATACTGGCCCACTGCCCTGGAGGATGTCTAAATTAGAGTAAACTTTCTGAAGGCAAAGTTGACAATTTTATTGGATGTTTCTACTCCATTTGAAACATTTCTACTCCTCTTCATCCCACTTGTCACTACTGATGCCACAGCCAGCTTTGTTTAGGTACAAACAGCCTTTCAACATTGGCTTTATAGGTGTATAATAGTTTGGTAGAAAAAAAAATTAAAATAGAAAGAAAGAATTCTTGGTACTATTGCTTTGGTAACCTAAAGGATAATTATCAAAATCTTTTCCTTTCTTGTGCAAAATAAAATCCCCATAATGCCTCATTTTAATTTTCTGAAGATAAAGATTGACATGTGTAAACTCCAGTTTGAGAAAAATTTTATTATATCATCGATTTTAGTTTTTTAGGAATTATAAAATAATTATAAAATTATCAAATATACTTACCTTCTGTTGAAGGGATCTGTGGAGCTTTAATAATGGTGAGGGCTATGGGGTCTACTCCCAACCATAACAATGGCATGCATTTGTCTAGGATGTTTTCTGTTGACAAAAAAATAAAATAAAATGCTTAAAGTATATTAGCAATTTTTATACATTAATAAAAAATTCTACCAAATATAAAATCTCCATTTTAAAATGACAGACACTATGTTCACAACCTTTAAACATTAGTCAGAATAATTGCGATCATATGTTTTGGATAACATTTTGTTTATTCGTGTCTTTCTCTTCATATTAATGGCCATACTTCCATGGTGCTGAGAGTAGAATGGTGTGTTCCCTCTCTTCACCCAGAACCTCACAGGATGAGGTGTGAGGAATGATAGTTTTCCCTGCATGGAGCTGCCTCACATTTGGTTAAACATTGTGGGAATACAGCTGGTTTCTCCTGCAAATTTCTCTGAGAAATGTAGAATATTTGGGAGGAGCAGATTATCAGAGTAATACTAGGCTGCTTTCAAATTTTAATTGTCAAATGGGACTTGACTCACTATGAAAAATGGAAGAAAGGAGACTAGGCCGCAATCCGGAATACATGTACCACATAATTACATTTCCGTCTGTTCTTTCATTCATTAATTTACTCTTTTATTACTTACATCCTATCCAGCTCAAAATAGATTTGAAATATGTTAAAATTATAAATATACATTAATTACAAACTGAAAGTGGTATAATGGAATTGTTAGAACACAAATTAAAAAAAAAAAAACAAATCAATAGCCATTCGGTAAAGAGAGGAAAGGGTTATGTCAAAATGGACTAGGCTAAAAAATGTTATTATACAGTAAATTAGCATGGAGTTTAGCTTTTGCCCTTGTAGGAAGAAGTTGAAAAGAAGAAGAAAAGGATGCCTTTGGGATCTCCTGAAACCCACAGGAGCTTGATCAGCTTGATCAGCTTGGCCTGAGCTGCAAACATGTTTGTTGTTCTTCCCAGGAAAATGTGCAGGTTGTTAGGAAACACACACACATACACTTCTACTCTATCCTCTAAATTTATCTGTTGTAGTCATGTATGTGACTGTTCCATGTATATGACGTTCCATGTAGAACACGCAAACTACGGCCCACAGGCACATGCAGCCGTGTGATTGTATTTGTTCCCATTTTGTTTTGTTTTTTTACTTCAAAATAAGGTATGTACAGTGTGTATAGGAATTTGTTCATAGTTTTTTTTTTTTGTTTGTTTGTTTTTTTAACTATAGTCTGGCCCTCCAACAGACTGAGGGACAGTGAACTGGCCCCCTGTTTAAAAAGTTTGAGGACCTCTGAAAAATGTGGGAGGAAGATATTGGCTTTTCCTCTACCCCAGGAGGGGTGCTTGGCTCTGCTCCTAGACATAAACAAAGTCAGCATATGCTCCCTACAAAACTTAAAAAACAACTATTAATTATGAACCCACAGGATTCTATTATTTGAATGATGAGCCCACACACATCTGCCAAAATACATAAGATGGGATTTTCATTTTAAGACATTGTTGAAAAGATGGCTTTTTCTATTCTCATTTTTTGAAATGTACTGGAAACAGCTATAAGAAAACTTAAAATACAAGATCACTAGAGCATGGTCATATCCATAACATATAAAATTAAAAAATATCTTCTAAATACAAAGATGTATTTTAACTAATGAAAGGAAAACGTGGTACTGATAGGTACTGCTTGAGATGTATCCAGGGTACAACATTTTCCTAAAATCAAGTTGCATCATCTGAAATATAGAGACCGTCTGGTACGGTGCTGTCTAGATACATAGCCTAGACTCAAGCAGGGGATGCAAGTGGCAGCTTTGGCAACATTAAAAGAGAGATACCCTTTATTTCAAAATAAAGTGGGGTGAAGGAGGAGAACAGATGGTGGGGGTGCAGACTGTTTATACATGTTTAATATCAAGCAATAAAAAGAGTTTGTAAAAAGAGTAGAACCCACTCTTGTCTCCTCATTTACTCTTACCCAGCCTCTGTAACCATTGGAAATTGTAAACTGTGTTTAAAAGACGTGTCTGTTGCCTTTTCCTATCAAGTCAGAGAGAATAAACAGAGGATACTAGCACCGCCAAACTCAAACTCCACTTGTTCTCTACTTTCTACTCAACTCTACCTATATTTCCTCACTAACGTTAAACATACTCATCAAGCGGTTCACTACGTGGTGGTGGCTTTCAGCCTGGATGCACATTACAGTCACCTGGAGCACTTTGACAATCCTACTGCTCTGCTTCCACCCCCAGAGATTCTTAGTTCGTATGTATGTAAGGTGACTTTCCCATCATGTTTTTTAAAACATTATTTTAAATCTTCCCATATGATTATAACGGATAGTTATGGTTGGAATCATTGCTCTTAGGATTTTGTCACCCATTAAATGCTGGACTATGTGTCATCCACCTCTGCCCTCTCTCTCACAGCAAATTTTATGAGTGGATCAAGTCTAATATCTTTCTTTATAAATGCCACAGGCAGTGTCATAGGGCAAATTCTGCTGGAAGCCAACACAAGGAAAAGAGTCCAGAGAACAGAAATATTACATGCTTCTAGTCCTGATCAAATACCCAGGTAGCCTGGTACTACCGGGAGTACTAAAGTGTGAATTACAGTTCAAGGTTGGTCACAAGGGAGGGAAAAGAAGCAGGGCTCTTGTGCTTGAACACAAAAATTTGACCGTGCAGGGGATGGGGTAGACACAGGGAGATATCCTAAGAACTCCCTGTGCTTCCAGAAACTCCAACAGGTGAGGGGCTGCATTGCCAAGGTCAATGCCATGCAGATCACAGGTATGGACTTTTAACAGAAAAGCACCCGGAAGCTTGGGGATGGGTGCACAAAGCTAGAATAAGGGACAGTAGGTTTATCCCTGAGGGAATCTAGCCACCATTGTCCGCAACAGTACACTCAGGAGCGAAAGTGCAGAATGGTGGTAGTGGATATGGTGGTGTTGAACTAAAAGATCTCTAAGATCTCTTCTAGATTGAAAATGAATAAATCGAGAAAATACTGTCTGAAACAAGCCCTTTGAATCTTTATTTTCTAACTAATAAATACATAAAGATTCTGCTTCTCTTTGCCTCAGTCATCTTCAGAGTCTGAATTTGGTAACTGCATGACAGTTTGACAAGATACTAATTAGCAGCTAGAACATTATTTTCAAGGATGTTTAAAGAAATCCCTTTCAGGGGGTGTCCAACCTATGGCTCTGCCTGAAGGCTGCATGCTGATTTTGTGTGGCAAAGAAAAAAGTGTTAGACACCCTGATTGATCTTTAATAAGTGAAAAATAAATATTATTTTCTACTATGGTAGTTATTCCATTTTGCCACCCATGATGCTATGTATTTGTAATCAAATTTAAAGTCATATAACATAACTAAGAATTTATATAAATGATACAAAGAAACTATATTTTTATATTTGCCAGATATTTAAATGATTGAATAACAATAAGTAAAAATATTGAATTTACTTTGTATTAAGCAAGAAACATAGACTTATAATTCAGTCTCATTTATCTCTTTTAATCATAAGTTCTATAAAAGGCTAGTATGACTTACATTCAGATAATTGAGACTCACAGCAATTACAATTTTCTACTTGCAGAGAATTAAGAGAGAAACAACAGAACAGATTTTGAGGCTGAAGAACTCACATCAACCCTGTTGAGGTGAGCTGCGACAACAAGGATACAAACAAAAGGTACAAAATCCATCGCCAAGCGGATGGGAGTCCCCTCCCCCATGAGAATGGCTTGGAGTGCCCCACAAACAAATGGGCAGAGTTCAAAGGTCCTCCCACTACACTCCAGTGACCTTTTAGAGGGAGAGACCCTCTAAAAACTGGATCTGCCTTCCCTACTAGGGAGCCTTGGTGTTCTCCTGCTAGGGATATATATACTGAATATACTCTCTACCTGCAACTCTGAGCTTCCAGCACTCTCCTCCACTCTTACTCTGAGGTCTGGAGGCCTGTCCCCCAGGAGTTCAGATTCTTGGGTGATTTCTCAAGGGGTGTGGACCTAAACTGCAGCTGGTCAGCGCTGACTCTGGGGCACGGGAGCGAGGAGAGGATGGTCGGTTGAGAGGGAACCACACCAGACCAGCAGCAGTTCACTGAGGCACGTCTTTTAACAGCAATATGGCCAGGCATAAAACAGTATAAAACTGTATATATTCTCCACCTGCAACCCTGAGCTCCCAGCACTCCCCTCCACTCTCACTCTGAGGTCTGGAGGCCTGTTCCCCAGGAGTCCAGACTCTTGGGTGATTTCTCGAGGGTTGTGGACAGCACCTAAGCTGCAGCTGGTCAGCACTGACTCTGCGGCGTGGGAGCAAGGAGAGGACAGTCAGCTGAGAGGGAACCACACCAGAGCAGCAGTTCCCAGTGGCACAATCCAGCAGCCATCTTTTAGCAGCAATACAGCTCACACACAGATATTCTGAAGCCACACCCCCGTCTCCCTGGGCAACCAGAGGAGACCGGCAACCACCCATGAGTAAAGGATTTGCCTTACCGACTCACAGACCCAGGAAGCTCCAAGGGTGGGGCTGACACAGAGGATCGCTTTACTGAGCCTAAGATGCACCTGGCACTCAGGGGATCGTCAGTCTATAGACAAAGGAAGGCAGCAGGATAGAACTGACAGTAACTTCAATCAGGGGTGGGGCTGGACCTGAGTGAACATCTCCCAACCCTCATCAAGTGCCTGAGGTTGTCAGGCCTCACCTCCTCCTGCTCGATAGAGGCAGAGTGCAGAGGCCTGGCAGATTTCCTTGTGATTCAGGCAGGTGAAACCCCCTGGAATATCTGTTAACTATAGGCAACTGGGTCAGCCAACTGCAGGGCTATCAGTGACTGGGTGTGCCTGGGGTACAAGGTGGGGAAGGAGACATCAAACTTCCCAGACTGATCTATTGGCTGGGTGGCTCCTCCTGACTCCATGCAGCATTGGAGCAAGCCATATCAGAGTAGTCACAAGACCCCTGTGATCCAGTTCCCAAAGACCTCTTAAACTCACCCACCTGAGACAGGTGCTGACTAAGACAATTAACTTGTACCTTTTGAACTGAGCCAACCGCCTAGGGATTATTCAGGGGGTGCCCTGGGTGTGTGGGTGTAGGAAGGTTTGATTTACCTTTTCCAATTGTTGCCGGTGGTGGGTGGGGTGACTTAATTGCTGTTATTTCTCCACAGCTGAGACTTTAACCCAGAGCAACTGTTTCACTAGGGTTGAACAGGAAAAAGCTGAAAACTAGACAGAACCACTTAGCCCCACCACACCAAACAGGGCCCCAGTTTCTCAGGCCACAGCATGATATGGGTCCTCAACAAAGCTCCAGGGGAAAAGTCAAAGGGAGTAAAACAATCATGGGGTGGAATCAGCCAAAAAACTCTGACAACATGAATAACCAGAATATATCAACACCCCCACAAGGAAAGATATGGCAGATGCAATTGAAGATCCCATTCATAAACAACTGGCTGAGATGTCAGAAATCAAATTCAGAATTTGGACTGCAAACAAGATTAATAAAGTGGAGGAAAATTTGGAATTAAAACCTCAAGCAGCAATTCAAAAGTCGGAATTAGGAATTCGAGGAGAAATTCAAAAGTTGTCTCAAGAATTTAATGAATTTAGAGACAAAACCACCAAAGACTTAGACACACTGAAGCAAGAATTTGCAGCCCTCAAAGATTTGAAAAATATAGTAGAATCCTTCAGTAACAGAGTGGACCAAGCAGAAGAAAGGATTTCTGACATTGAAGACAAAGTCTTTGAGTGCTCCCAAACTCTCAAAGAGGAAGAGAAATGGAGAACAAAAATGGATCATTCTCTCAGAGAGCTCTGAGATAATTCGAAGAAGGTTACTATCCGATTTATTTGAGTCCTTCAAACTGATGAAGTGGCCTCGCTAGAAACAGAGGTCCTTGTCCATGAAATTATGAAAGAGAATTTTCCAGACATGCCTAGAGAGTCTGAAATTCAGATAACAGACAGTTTCAGAACCCCAGCACAACTTGACCCCAATAAGACATCCCCCAGGCATATCATAATTAACTTCACTAAAGTTCATATGAAGAAGAAAATTCTCTCAGCAGCCAGATGAAAGAAAGCCATTACCTACAAAGGGAAGAATATTAGAATGACTGCAGATCTCTATTCTGAAACTTTTCAAGCTAGAAGAGGGTGGTCATTGACTTTTAATCTCATAAAGCAAAATAACTTTCAACCCTGGATACTGTATCCAGCTTAACTGAGTTTCATTTATGATGGAGAAATTAAGTACTTTAATGACATTCATATGTTGAAGAAATTTTCCATAACCAAACCAGCTCTTCAGGACATTCTCATACCTATCCTCCATAATGAACAACCCAATCCTCTACCACAAAAGTAAACTCACTCAGAAACTTTTGATCAAACTCCAACTTCCACACTGGCAAAAGGATTAAAAATGTCTGCTGGACTTTTGAAAAAATCGATACCCAAAATATTGCCAGACTTATCAATATTTCCCACTAATGTGAATGGCTTAAACTGTCCTCTAAAGAGGCATAGGTTAGTTGACTGGATACAAAAACTCAGGCCAGACATTTGTTGCATACAAGAATCACATCTTAACTTAAAAGACAAATTTAGACATAGGATGAAAGGATGGTCATCCATATTTCAGGCAAATGGT
>CAUYPK010013452.1:0-98943 GCA_963574355.1 Loris lydekkerianus | reverse complement strand
ACATTTCCTTTCTTATTTAGTTTTCCGCTTTTCATTATATCTTTCGTTGCCCCCCTTCCTTCCCCCCCCCCCCCATGACCTTTTAAATTCTGCCCAGATGCTCTAAACCACCTTCCCACCTGGTCCAAAACTCAGATCACAGGCCAATGGGATTTTTTCCAGAGACCTTGGCCCTGCTGGTTGGGACGTCACTGTGTGCAGGTGCTTGGAACTTCTTCTTTCCCAGTGTTTACACCTTTGTTTAAGCTGACATGTGCTCCCAAACTTTGTAAGAAACCTTCCAAAAGCAGAGCAAGAGCTTCCAAAGCTTGAATGAGAAGTATTTCTAGTCCTGGAATGCAAAAAAAAGTCCCCATTTGATGCTTACTCTTGATAGTTCATTATGAAAAGAATTCTAGGTTGAAACTTACTTTCTCACAGAAGTTGAAAATTGTTTTTCCAGTATCTTCTGATTTGAAAGAATCTAATGCAATTCTGATTCCTGACTCAGGGCTTTCACTACCTTTTCCTTAAGCCCAGCCTTGGTCTTGTTTCATTCATGAGCTGGAAACTCTGGGAACCCCTTCAGTTTGGAAATTCGCGTTCTTTCATTCTGGCAAATTGTCCTGTATTAATTGTTTGGTCATTTCTTCCTTTTCATTTTCTCTTTTCTCTCTTCTTGGAACTCAGTAGGATGCTGCAACTTTTCTATGGCTTTCTGAATTTCTTATATTTTAACCCGTTGATTTCTCTTTTTTTCTACTTTATGGTCCAATTCTTTCATTTTTTGTAAAAATTTGTCCTTGGCATACACCGAGGCAGGCAGGTTCAAACCTGGCCCGGGTCTGCTAAACGATGACAACTGCAACAAAAAAATAACCAGATGTTGTGATGGGCACCTATAGTCCCAGCTACTTGGGAGGCTGAGGCAAGAGAATCGCTTAAGCTCAAGAGCTTAAGGGTGCTGTGAGCTGTGATGCCACGGCACTCCCCTGAGGGCGACATAGTGAGACTCTGTCTCAAAATAAATAAATACATAAATATTTGTTCTTACACTTTTAACTTTGATTCTCTGATTACTTCTGTTTTTATTGCATCCACTACTGTGACACCACAGCACGCTACCCATGGCAACAGCTTGAGACTCTGTCTCAAAAAAAAAGAAAGAAAATATTATCTTTGAGATTAAAAAGTTCTGAAGAGCCTTGGTATGATGGCTAATCCCAGCATTCTGGGAGGCTGAGGCAGGAGGATCACTTACAGCCAGGAGTTTAAGAGCAGCCTGGACAACATAGCTAGACCCCATCTTTAAAATAATTTTAAATTAGCTGGGAACAGTGGCACACACCTGTAGTCCTAATTACTTAGTAGACTAAGGCAGGAGAATTATTTGCACCCAGAAGAAGTTCAAGGCTGCCATGAGCTATGATGATGCCACTGCACTCTAGCCTATGCAACAGAGCACAATTCTGTCTCTAAAAAAAAAAAAGAAAGTAAGTTCTGGAGATCTGTTTCATAACAACAACAATGTGAATATACTTAACACTACTGCACTGTACACTTAAAAATGATTAAGATGGGAAATTATGTATGTGTATATATTTTTTACTATACCTACAAAATTTATCTCCACTTTTTTTTTTTTGAGACAGAGTCTCACTTTGTCGCCTTCAATAGAGTGCTGTGCCATCACAGCTCACAGCAACCTCAAACTCTTGGACTTACATGATTCTCTTACCTCAGGCTCCCAAGTAGCTGGGATTTACAGGCACCTGCCACAACGCCCAGCTATTTTTAGAGATGGGGTCTTGCTCTTGCTCAGGCTGGTCTTGAACTCGTGAGCTCAGGAGATCACCTGCCTCAGCTTCCCAGACTCACAGGCAGGTGCACCCCACCCTAGATGGGGTCTCTGAGCTGACATATTCCTGGTGCACCCTCCAATGTCAGTATCCAAATTCTTTTACTTAAGACCTACCACATCCAGTCTGGGAAGTACATAGCTTGTTGCCCCCATTCCTGGAGCAGAGGAAGAAGATGTTCACCCAGAGAGACTGTCACACAGTCCCTGTCTTTTCAGCTACTCCCTTGATCTCCATCCTCATTGTGCTTGCTGTCCCCACGAGTGGAGCATCTCTACTGCAGTGCTCAAGAAGGAGAGCATCTGGCCTCTTCCCAGAGGGGTAGCAGGATTGCCTGCCGGTGTTGGCTGGGAGAGGGTCTCAGAAAGTCTAATTCCTCCGTGTGCAGAGTTTCAGCCAACTCCTGTCTTCAGTCCAGGCTTTGTCCCTACCAGACACTTCCATGTTCTAAGACTTGGTCCGGGGTGTGAATCAGTCCTGTCTTCTCAATAACACCCTTTTCCTGGCTTTGAGGTTGTATCTTCCTTCACTCTGCCAAGCCCTCCATGTAATTCAAAATTCAACAAATTCAAAATCTTGTTGTCATTTCTCATGTGCTGTGGTTTCCTTTCTCTTCTCTTTGTCTCTAAGGGTTTATACCCTTTTTGTTCCTTTGCTGGGAATGAGCAGACAGACATGTGTTGGAAGTGTTGCTTGGGGTGCACCCGTAGTTCAGTGGTTTAGAACGACAGACACATGCACTGAGGCTGGTAGGTTTGAACCTGGCCCAGGCCTGCTAAACAACAGCAACAAAATAGCCAGGTGTTGTGGTGGTCGCCTATAGTCCCAGCTACTAGGGAGGCCGAGGCAAGAGAATATCTTAAGCGCACAAGTTTGAGATTGCTGTGAGTTATAACGCTATGGCACTCAACGGAGAGTGACAAAGTGTCTCAATTAAAAAAAAAAAAAGTGGTGCTTGAAGATAATATGTTGGAGAGATAATTGTAAAGACTATATTGAGCAGATGTCAGAGAAACTGTAAGGAAGCAAAGTCTGAGATGGTGATAGAAATGGAGGCTGACTGTTGTGTCCTGGCTCCCCCTAAAACCAAAAGCAAGCACTGCCCCAGGAGTTACATTCTGAGCCAAGTAAGGAGCCCAACATGTTTTTAAAAATGGGAGATGGGAAATGGAAGGAGGCAGGGAAGGTGAGGAAGGGCACACCTGCTCTCTGGGGCTTGGCGTGATTCGCCTACCTGTGACCAAGTCTGGGCCTGAGGAAGCTGCTGGAAAGCTTCCAGAGAGAAAATGCAGGCAGGGACAAAGTCAAATGCCTGGCCCTGGGTGAGAGATTGAGAGGAGGAGGCGTGCTGGGCTGGAGAGGGGCTAGGGTTAAGTTACATGGCCTGCCAGACTGTGTCCCAAGACAAATCACTCAGGAAGATTTTGGGGTCCAGCACTTAGCAGTACTTAGAAAGGCAGAAGCTGGAGAAGAAGAGGCTGCACTGTGTAGAAAGATTATGGTGCTTGGAATTAGAATGCGGGAGTCTGACTCTGCAACTTGGCAGCTATATCGAGCATACAGCTTAAGTTCTTTGAGCCTCAGTTTTTACTTCTATACAATGGGGGTAATACTACATATTGCCTGTCTCATCCAGATGATGTGAGGGTGAAATGAGCTGTGCTCAATGGCTTGTGCTTGGCACTCTGCAGGTATTCAAAAATTGTTTGTAACTATATTAAGAGTGATACTAGTGGCAGAAATATCCTTAGGTCTCTGCTGCCCCTGCCCCCCAGATTCCTTTCCACAGGGGTGTGAAACCAGGCCACTTGTATTGTAAAAGACTTATATAAGGGGTGGAGCCTGGAAGAGACCTTCCCACTTCCCCTGGGCCCTCCTAATTCCCACCTTTTGAGCACTATGTGCAGAGATCCCAGGAAGAAGTAGGTTCAAATGTCCCTTGGCAACTCTACCTCTAAGTGTTTGGGTTCTGGGGTCCCCACTCTCTGAATCCACCCACAAGGTCTGGAGAGAGGGGATGGGAATCCCTGGGACCCTCCTCAGCCTCCAGTCTTCCCCCTACCTCCCCTCCAATCTGGAGAGCAGGTTCAGTTAGATCAGGAGCCACATGAAACCAAAAATCCTCTTTGTTTCACAAAGAGACTCCCATCTTTTTCCCAAGACATGGGGCCAAGAAGGGCAAAGCCAGAGTCCTGAAGCCAGCAGTGCTGGGGACAGTAGGCACAGACAGGCACTCAGCTCCCCCCAGCTGTCTGCTGAAGAAGGGCTTCAAGATTAACTGGAAGAGAGATTTTCGGGGCACTTGAATTGCAGTGAGCACCGACAAGGCCTGAAATGTGATTAGAGGGACCCACACCCACATAAGGTCAATGTGATTTCTCATGTTTACCCCTCAAAAATGCACCCTCACGCACAGACAGGCCTGATTCTTACACCAGAGAACACGTTTCCCTCTCCTGAACCTTCCAGCACACACACACACACACACACACACACACACACGCACTCACTCCTCCCATCTGCCAAAACTTAAGGCTCTGAGGAAGGGTAAATGGGGTCACAGGAAATTTTGTAAAATTTAGGCTGGCTAAGAGCCAAGGACTCATCAACCTTTTCTTACTCACAGACTTCATCAGAGAAAGGATTAGTTCCAGGGGCTAGGAGAAAAACTCACTTAGCAAAAGAGATAATTGAGTTTATGACTCTTCTTCCAGAGGTACAGGGACACATCCCAGGGTGTTTGGGATAAAATGTCCTTCCAAACATCAACAACATCATGCTGTCATGACATGCTATGACATTAACTCACAGCAGTATTGATAATTTGAGATCTTGGAGGGCGGTTTCAAGGCTGGGGGGGGGCAGGTTGTCATGTTCCCAGGGTAGCCTATCTCATTGCCATAGCAACACAGCTCTGCCTCCCTCCTGTGCAGTCCTGGTTTCTGTGATGGGTGGAACACTGTGCCGCTTCACAATATGTGGGTAGGCACCCTATTGCTCTAGGAAAGGATGTTTTCACCCTAGACCAAGCAAGAGAGGGGTATCCTGAGGCTGTCAAATAGGGCTGGGTTTTCTTGTGGGGGGAAGGTGGATTTCCTGGGGTTTCCCTAGTGACAAACTCTACACCTTCCTACTAGTTTTTTTCTTCCAGCTACGGGGCCCCAAGAGTGTTCTGCAAAGCAGACTGTCTTTTTTCTTTTCTTTTCTTCTCTTTTTTTTTTTTTTTTTTTAGACAGAGTCCCACTCTGTCACCCTGACTAGAGTGCTTTGGCGTCATCATAGCTCACTGCAACATCGAACTCTTGTGCTCAAGTGATCTCTTGCCCCAGCCTCCTGAGCTGAGACTACAAGTGTGCACCACCACAAGTGGTTAATTTTTCTATTTTCTTTAGTAGAGACACGGTTTCACTCTTGCTCAGGCTGGTCTCGAACACCTGAGCTCAAGCAATCCACCCCCCTCGGCCTCCCAGAGTATTAGGATTGTAGGTGTGAGCCACACACGCAGCCCAGACTGTCCTTTCTGGATCTGAGTCAGATGGAAGGAAACCCTGCCATCTCAGATAGGCAAGACAGTGCAGCTGGGGAGACAGACTCTGGTGTCGAGAGAGCCATTAGGTTTGCCTCTCACTGGCTATGTGGCTTGATGAGCTATTTATCTTTTTTTTTTTTTTTTTTTTCGGAGACAGATTCTTACTATGTCACCCTCGGTAAACTGCTGTGGCATCACAGCTCACAGTAATCCCAAACTCTTAGGCTTAAGCGATTCTCTTGCCTCCCAAGTAGCTGGGACAACAGGTACCTGCCACAACGCCCGGCTATTTTTTTGTTGCAGTTGTCATTGTTGTTTAGCAGGCCCAGGTGGAGTTTGAACCCGCCTGCCTCAGTGTATGTGGCTGGCACCCTAACCACTGAGCTATGGGTGCTGAGCCTATTTATCTTTCTGAATTTCAGAGTTCTGCCTGTAAAGATGGGGATAAGGCATGCCCATCTTGGCTGGGCATGGTGGCTCAGACCTGTACTTCTAACACTGTGGGAGGTGGAAATGGATAGATAGCCTGAGCTCAGGAGTTTGAGACTAGCCTGAGCAAGACCAAGACCCCATCTCTACTAAACATAGAAAAAACAGTCAGGTACTGTGGCAGATGCTGGTAGTCTCAGCTACTCCAAAAGCTGAGGCAAGAGGATCACTTGAGCCCAAGAGTTTGAGGTTGCTGTGAGCTATGATGACACAATGGCCCTCTAGCCATGGCAACAGTGAGACTCTCTCTTTCAAAAAAAAAAAAAGAAAAGAAAAGAAAAAATACATGCCCATCTCCCTGGGTGGTTACAAAGATGAAGAAAAGTAACACATGTAAAGTGCCCCGGGGGAGGATGCATGGCCTAGTGCACTGCTGATGCCCATTGCTCTTCAGCACGTTGGGACCAACCCCTGGCAAAGGTCTGCCTGTGGGATCAGTGGACAGGACAGTGGTTAGAATCTTTTTATAGAACAAACTGTGTACTTGGCTGATAACTTCCCTTGAGAAACTGCAAAGGCTGTCAAATAGGGCTGGGTGTAACTGTCTACACCACCACCCTGCCACACCCATGCCCCTTGGCAAAATGTTATCCATCCTCAAAGAGGTAAGTCTAGGAATTTAGAGGCTGGCTTCAGAAATTTTTTTAGAAATTTGATATTGCTGAAACATCCAAGCAGCATCCAATTCGGGCTTTTCTGTAGCTGTTTATGTATTTTTTCAGGTCTTCAGAATTTAAAATATGTGTATATATACACACATATATAAAATACATTAAAATATATATTTATATAAATATATATAATATATAACATTGTTCCCCACTAACAAACAACCTGTTCCTCCACCACATCTCATTTGAGAAGCACTGACCTTGATGACACCAGAGGCATCTTAAAATAGACTATCCGGATAATCAAGGAGAGAGGGGTAACTATTTCATTAGTGCTGCTTGCAGAAATTAGCCACAAACCACACGTCAGTGAGTCGGTAGGATTTCTTTTATTGCCTCAAGCCAGTAGCTCCAGTCTCCCTTGAGGTTCCCTGTGTGCCCGCCCCAGTCTCAGCGGGCTCCAACCCCTCATTCCGGGTTGGAAGTTCAAGGTCGGCACCTGCGCGGTCAGCCGCGCCCAGCGCGGTCGCCGCGGCTTCCGGGTGCTGTCTGCCGCTTGCCGTAGCGCAAGCCGAAGGAGTTCCAGTTGTAGGCGGACAGGTCCTTCTCCCGCTGCACCAGCACCGCGCCCCGCGGGGCGGGGATCAGGCGGCTGCGGGGGACACACAGGCCAGGCCGCTGGGGCCCCGCGGAGCTCTCAGGGGGCGGGCACAGCGGGGCGCCCCGAGGGCTGAGCCCCACAGTGGGGAGCCTCCTCTCTGCACACCTCGGGCTCCGCTCCCAGGGGGCCAGGAGGCCCAGGGGTCCGAGCCGCTGGCCTAGGACAGAGAGCACAGGGTGATGAGACGGAGACCCAGGAATGAAGGCTTTGGAGCACCCCCTCACGTCCCCATGCTCTACTTCCTTTTCTCTCCCTGACCTCTAGGAAGCTCAGCGCTTGGATGCCTTGCAGCACCGCCATCATCTCAGCTGTGTGCTTAGGCCATTTGCTTTTCCCTCCTCCAACATAGCTTTGAATTCTAATGTTTGCCAGAATTATCTTAAGTAACTTTTCTATTAAATTACTTCCTTTTAGGAAACAAACGGTATATCTTGGAAATAAGGAAGATGGTGGTATTTGCCAGACACTTAGCTCTGGCCCTCTGCTGGGCTGGGCTCAAGTCCTGCCTCCTCTGTTGAGAGAATCAGGCTCCCCACTGGACTGTGTGCTCCTTGTGGTGTGGTGTGGTGGTGGACTGTGTGTTCCATGTTCATTCATCTCTGTATCTCTCAGAGTGTTTCAATCAGTGGTTTGCACATCGTGGGGCCTCAGTAAATGTTTATTAAATCTATAAAAACTAATGAAAAATGTGTAATAGCCAAGTCCATGGTAGTTTCACCCACCCATGGTCCAATCCTGGTCTCTGATAACAATAATTGTGACCCCTTAATAAGCTACATAAAGACTTGGTGAAGAACAGAAATTACTCAGCTGAGCATAGGACCTGAGGAAAAAAAAATAGAATGAAAATTATCCAGGTCACCTTAACTGGCTCACTGTCCCCACTCTGGATATAATTTCTCCCCTTCATACTGAGGGTTAACAGGGCTAATTTGGAAGGCACTTCACATTTAAGGCTCAATAAATTCACTGTACTTTTTGGCAGTAAAATAGGGCAACTAGCTCTGAGAAGACAATAACCTTGCCAAAGGTGGCAAGAAATTAGTGGAAATGATGCCTGGTGTGTGAATGGGTGTGAGTGGGTGTGTTGAGGACAAGGCATTGGCTTTGAGCCCTGCTCCTTAATGTCCTGGCACACTTTGGAGAAGAGGAGTGTGGACATAGGCCAGGGTTAATGACAATCTGCCTAGGAGGCCCCTTGCTCCTTGTCCAGAGCCTGGCTGAGAGGGGAGGGAGCCTGGCTTCCTTCCCAGTTGTGCCCACTAAGCTAGCAGAAGGATTGTTGCTCCAGCTACTGTCTGTGGCCTTACCCAAAACTTTTTGCCAAAAAGAGCCAATAGTTCAATCAAGTGTTCCTGGGCAGTGGTGTGAGTATTCTCTGGAGCATCCTCTACCCAGAAAAACGCCTGACCCCAGGAAAGAGGACACTCTTGGCAAAGGACATCTGGGCTTTGCTGCTTTTGCTCTGGGGATAACTAACGGGCTTGTGATAGCAAACGTGTATAGTTTGTCCTGAGTTAGAGGAACTGAGCTGCAGAGAGGCTAAGCTATGGATTCTAGTGGGGACTGGCAGTGTACTAGCTCATGCCAACCAGCAGGCATACTCTTGGGACATTGTCGTCTGCTGTTTCAGCAGTGTTTGACTGATTCTGAGACGGTCTCTCCACCTCCTGGGGCCTTAGATTCTGCAGCTCATCAGTTCCCCAATGAATTCCTAAGGCTGACGGGTAGTAAAGACCTGTTCTTTCATTTAAGTTTTTTTTTTTTTTTTTCAAATTCCCCATAAAGGATCTGAGGTTACTGGTAAAAGCAACTTGCATATCAAGTTTTTTCCCAACAGCTGCACAGAGAGGTAGTTGGCATAGGCCACAGGGTATGAGAAAACTATGCTGGAGCTCAGTGGTTAATAAGCACTTGAGCCTGGGTGAGTAGTGTGATGCCTGCCACAGAGGCAAGCTGTCCCTGACTTGCAGTGTTCATGGGCCCTCTCAGTGAGTTGCGTATATGCCAGTATTAGGTTTCCACAAATGCAGTGTTAGACTCACATCAGCAGACTAGCTGTAATCTGGAAAATATGGTAAATCTCATTTTTGCAACAACTTGCAGGCTCTATCCCGCCCCTTTTCCCAGACAATGCATACCTGTGGGTCTAGGATTCTCCGCAGGTGCCACCTTTTCCAATGACTGTCCAAAGGAGGTGGCACAGAGGAAAAGCAGTAGCTGCCAAGAAACCAAGTAGTTCATCCTGGTGAGGAGATGGGTTCTAGAAGCGTCCTGAGGAAGACAGAGAAGGAACAAAGACTAGGTCAGGCACAGGAGCAGGGCTGGTGCTAAGGCCAGACAGAACCCAGTGTGACAGAGAGGAGAGAGCCCCCACCCTCAGAGGCTCCCAGTGGAGAGATGAATCGAAATAATTACAACAGGGACATAGGAGGGAGACCACTTGCACTGTGTAGTCAAAGCTGAATTCAGGCACAGTGAGGATCATCCGGGAGGGCTTCCAGGAGGAGGCGAGGCCAACTTAGGAAGCAAAGATCCCATTTGGTGGAAGGGGCAGGATTGGATTCTGGATCTCAGGTTTACTTGACAAGAGAATGGAAGGGTGAGATGCAGTGTGTGAGTGACTGGGGCTGGGGGAAGCGGGACCAGGACTTCAGGCACTGTGTGGGCAACTGAAGTACCAACATTGCCTTTGGAGCCTGGGAGCAGGCACCTGCTTCCCCCATGCTAGGTTCTGCGCACATCCACGACTTTCTGTGTTTCACTCTCCCCAGGAGAATATGCCTTCTAGACTTTGGCCCTGTTCCCTCCTGCTGTAATAGAAACTTAATTCTTTTCCTGTTCTAAGAAAGAAGGAAGAAAGAGCCAGTCATCTTGCTGTCTCATAGTCCTTCACAGCCTTAAAGGCCATTATTAAATTTTCTTATTGCCTATAATTCAGGGAAGAGAAAAATTTTCCCCTGATTTATCAGGTCAATTGTCTTCATTGTCTATTCTCCGTGGGCTCTGGGCGGCTGTGGATTGAATTGGCCTCATTGCTTTGGCTGTGAAGATGGGGGCTGTGTGCCCTGACCCTCACATACCCTCTTTCCCTTTCCCCTGTCATGCTTCCACCCCCACCCACCCTACCTATTCTTGCTCTCAAGTCCAATTTCTCTTTGAAAATGTCAGGCACTTAGAGATTGTCTAATGAAAATGGTTAAAGAAAAACTTCTAGGCAGGCAGGGGACACTGCAGGTTACCCTGAACAAAGGTTATCCCGGCCCAACACACAGCACGCAGCCCCTCTCCATGGCAAGGGGGTGGGTGAAAGTATCGTTGTGCCCACAGGTTCCTAGTGGTCGGTCTTACCTGCTCCTTCTCTTTACTTCCTCCCTGCAGGACTCAGGCATGGAGTAAAGAGTAAGAATCCTGAATGGGATCAAAATACTCAAATCTGGCTTCACTTCCACCCTTGTTCCCTGTGAGTTGTGAGCAAGTCACCCCCCATCTCTAGGCCTCCTCAGTCTATTTGTGAAATAAGATCATTGGATGGGGTTGGCCACCAGATGTCTGCTCAGATGGTTATTTATCCTTGTAGACTGATTTCTGTGACACCTAGAAAACCAGAACACAGCTTTCTGCACCAGCCCTGAGGCCCGGGCCAGGACATGGAATAGAGAGTGGGATTGATCCATTAGAGAGAACAATGTGAAAGCATTTCAGACTGTGGATGCACAGGGTCCAGGCTGGCTCGGAAATCATTCCTTGAGCACCAACTAGGTGCTGGTGCTGCGCTAGGTGCTAGGAGTGCACAGGTGTGCTAAGACCCAGGTGTGCTGCCCCGGAGCTCTCAAGTCGAGCCCAAGAAATTGATCCATAAACACATCATTTCAAAATAATGTTGTAAATGACACACTGGACACGTGTGAGTACTTGGGGGCTATAGGAGCCTAAGACAGCTTGACCTGGAAGGTCAAGGCAGGTTTCCCATAGAGGGTGGTGCCTAAAGTGTTTCTGAGCATGAATCAGCCAGATAAGGAAAGGTTCACAGAAGGCGTTCGCAGCTGCAGGGCCTGCCTCAGCATGGTGCCAGGCACTGGATCAGGTGGGCAGGGGCTGGGTATGGAGGGAACTTTGGGTCCTCCAGCCAGACATAAGGGTGGAGCCCAGGCAGGGCTTCATCTTGGAGAGGCCTGAGCCAGACAGGAATGTGTGTAGATGCACATTTCAGGAGGAGCATTCTGGCTGCCCTGAACGGAAGCAGGCTGGTGAGTGAGGATGGGACAGGGGGAGCTGGCAGATGGACATACATACACACATACACCACATATCACACACACACACACACACATGCAGATTCCCTCAATTCTTAGTCGACTCCCCCACCCACAAAAAGAACTGTCAGCATCCAAGGGGCTATGACTGGCTGACCTGCTGGGGACAATTTTTGTGGTTACTCCCCGACTCTAGGGGATTAGTATCTGGTGAGTGACACATTCCAGGTATCACTGGAAAGCTTTTGAAGTGGGGTAGCTTCCTTCCTGGTTCTTGGGTGGTACTTAGCACTGGTATGTAGGTAGGTGCCTTTTGGTTAAGCTCGTATCTCCCATTCATAATTTGGGGAAACTGCTCCAAGGAGCCCTATGAGCCCATGAACGCTGAGGCATTCCCCAGTTCCTCCCAAAGCTTCTGTGTCCCCTCTTTCCAGCCATGGAGAGTTTATTTATTGCTTTTATTCCTCCTACAGCAAGGAAGAGCCCTTGGGGATCCCCAGAATCCTATCTTCACAAATAAAGTCAATGTATTTACTCAGGAACCCCAGAATAATCTGGCCAAGTTGGTAATCAAGAAAGATCAGTGCTCCCCACCCAGCTCCCTTCTGCCTGTCTGGATGTACCAGTCAGTCTTAGAAGGAATTCCAAGAATTCTTTGCTCTCCCCTAGAGCCCCCGGTCAGGGTAGACCCCCTCCCCTAGTATGGACGCGGCATGTACCTACCTTGGCTCAGTCCCAGCCCAGGTGGGAGTGCAGCAGGGTCTCTGAGGTGATCAGACTACCTGGACGTGTGAACGCCCACAGGCAGGAACGCTGGACTCCTGGGCTCACCCTCAGCAGCTCCCAATCACATCCCTTTTATAGAGCCAGGGTGACGTCTTCAAGCATAAGCCCACCTCTGCCTACTCTCCCTCCCCTGCCCCCCACCCCCACCCCACAACTCCTTGACCCTCCTGACAGCTGCCTCCGTCCGCCTCCTGGCTCTCCTGGCTGGAGCAGGCCTCTCCTCTCCTGCAGAAGCCCTCCAGAGCTGACTTACCATTCCTTCCATCCTCTGTCACCTTTCCCCACCCACCCACTCAGCTGGAGACCCATTCTGCTGTTTGAGGGGTTATGAGGGGGGAGGGTGTCAGTGTGAAAAGTCTTGTTCCCTCTCTGACAAGAGCTACAGACACACCTAGTCTGAAGTGGATACGAAAGGGGCGGGGCGAGGAGAGGAGCACAGGGTGACCCAGGGGCTCTTTTTTTTTTTGAGACAGAGTCTTAAGCTGTCACCCTGGATAGAGTGCCATGGCATCATATCCCCTGCATCTGGCTCTGAGAGAAAGCCAGTTCAGTTTGGGCCTCCAATCAGAGGGAGCCAGAGGGCAGCTCCTGGGCAGTGTCCTGCAATTGATGGGAAGGTGGGGAGGGGTCTCTCCTTTTTTCTTCCTTTCCTCTTCCCCTCTTTCCTCAATCACTGAGCACTTCCTCAGCCAAGGGTTTCATGATGAATATAATGTAACACGGTCAGACGAGTGAGATAGGAATATAAGCAACGGCTCTAAGAAAGGAGAATAAGATGGTCGCTCTGGAAGTGGACGTACCTGGGAAGTGCCAGGAACAGCAGAGAGGTGACTTCCAGGTGGCAGCACATTCAGAGAGGCTGCACCAGGGGCCCCCTAGTCTCACACTGTTTTGTGATTGTTGGTGTACTTTGAGAGCAGAGACAGGCCTCCTTCCCCCAGTACCCTCAGCACCTACCCCACTGCTTGGCACATACATGGAGAGCCCTCAGTAGATGCTTATTAAATGCATGCTTTGCAGGTGATTCTTGTCTCTTTCTTGAGCCTGCAAGAATTCCCTTTATGCTTGGACAAGGTGCTCTCCACGACAAGGACTGTTTCTTCTATCAGACTAGAAGTCTCTGAAGACAGGCTCTGGGCCTCCACCTCCAGATGGGAAGTTCTCCCAACACAAGCTCTACCTGGTCAGTGCTCTGTGCATAATAATCACCCCATGGCTGAGAAGCACTCTGACAGTACGTAGGATTAGTACCCATCCCTTGTCTAGCACTTACTGCTAACAGGCTTGCGAACATATTTGCTCACTCGTTGGGGCTATTAAATACCTGGATACAAATGACAGCCTATGAGAAGAGGACTGACCCTCATAGACCACAACTTTGCCACGTGGAATGATGGTGTGTGTGGCCTGCCCTGAGGCAGGGGATGGGCTTAATGGGACAGTGACTTGAGTCTCAGACACACTCAAGGCTTGGGGATTTAATCTTCTCTTTTCCTCCCATAAATACAGGGTAGGGATGTGATGCCAGCCCCAGTCTGATCGGCAAGGGGCCCTGGGTCTCTCCTCCCAGCAGTCCTGGCAGCTTCTTGAGCTGACTTGAGGATTTGGGTCAGTCACTCAGCTCCATCCTTCCTTCTGGGCTTGAGGAGGTCCGGATATGCAGGGAAGTGAGTCAGTGCTGGGTGGGGGCTATCAGGGGGTGGTCCCCCATTTTCTCTTCAGCCCCCTCAACCAATGATCTAAGTTCAAGGAGTTCATCTCTGTCATTCAGACCATTGAGCTGGTGCCTTGAAGCCTCTGGAACAGCTGTGGGAGCCAAGAATCATTACTCCAGACAAAGAGTGGAGAGCAGACTCAATATCCAGGTTATTACTGAGCTGGCCTTGGGAGCTGGGAGCTGTGCCAGCCGCAGCTATGGGGCGGGGCTTGGGGGGGACATGCTCAGCTGGCGGGCACAACTAGGTGCTCTCTGTAGGGTCCTTCCTGCCTCCCTCCAGGGTCCCCTGAGAGCTCATATTCCATCAGGTACTTCAGAGAAAGGGAGGGGCAGGGATCACTGGCCATGCCTGCCTCCGGGACAGGACAGAGTCTGCCACCTGCTTTCCCTGCTGTCACAGGCTGTTACTCATTCTCTCCATGCCCAGGCTCAGGCTTAGCCAGTTTCCCAGAAACCTCAGGCACCTTCTGGCTAAGTCTCCATTTCTTTGATTTAACAAGGAGTTATTCATTTAGGCACAACTGCTTGTGGATCCCCTCACCATGAAGGTTCAGGAAGGAGGGGAAGAGGAGCTGAAGACAAGCTAGAGGGTCTCAGGGCAGAGGGGCAGCAGTTTTACCAGGTCCATGTGTTTCCCCCTCCCTAAGGCACCACCACTGAGCCACTTACCGTGCTCAGGAAGGGGATGCTGAAGGTGTTGCCTAGGAAACCAAAGGCGACAGGGAAAAAGCCCCTAGGAGCAGAGAGGAGGAGAGAGGAGTCAGTGATGGCCCAGCAGGAGAGGATGGAGGGTAGCCAGACGGAGATCCACCAAAGGCTCAAGCTGACCTCAGCTATGCAGAGCTGCAGGGATTTGCACTCACTTGAACAGGCTGAAGAATCCGTAGGTTTCCAGCAGCATGCCCAGGAGGGGCCAGCGCAGGAGCACAATGACCACACCCCCTAAGAAGAAACTGGTCCCTCTGAGTTTGTGCCGCTGGAAGAAGAATGTAAAGGTCTTCCTCAAGCCGATGATGAAGGAGAGGCCCGTCAGGAACAGTAGCTGTGGGGAAGAGAGAGAAGTGTGAAGCACCCCCCCCCCCAACATAGGAGCCGGGCACTCAGCCCAGCCGGACCTGCCAATCCCTCAACACGTATCAGAGAGGGTGCCCAGAATGCGGGAGAATCCCAGGGCCTCAAGGGAGTCAGGCTGGCTGGGAACAGACCAGAGGCAGGGGGGTGGACGAGGAGAGCTTGGAGGGTCTCTATAATCATTTCCCACCCAATTCCTTGGATCCCAAGCACTTCTTCATACATGACTTTGTTTTCCATCCTGCCTCCCAGAGAAGCCGGGATAGACGGTGAGAGGCGAGAATCTCTGCATTTACGAGGGGAAAGACGGAGACCTAAACAGGTCAGGCAGCCACAGCCAAAGTCACGCAGAACCTTCGGGGCTCACCAGCTCTAGACTGTTACTTTAGGCCTCACTCAAGGGCCCTATCACCTCCCTCAGCGTGGCTCAGAACGACCCCTTAGGAGTGCCCTGGCACTGGTCAAATATAACTGGCTTTCTTCTAGCACATCCCTGCTTCCCCTCCCCCATGTCCACACCTTTTCTCTTGCTGTTCCACCTCCGGAACAGATTTCTTTCCACCTTTCTCCAGTTAGGTGTGCTCACTCTCCTCTTAGCCCCTTGCTTCACATGAAATGTGTTTTTGTTGTGACTTTACCAGTGGCCCACCTTCCTCCACAGCCATGTGTGCACCTGCTCTCTCCCGACCCCTAGACGGTGGAATTTAGATGGTGGAGATACCCAGGGCCTGGCCCAGAGCCTGGTGTGAAAGAATCCGGGCGCTCAGCATCTCCGTGCCAGCAGGCTCTGTGGCCCCTCCCCTGCAGCCCTCTCCCACCCTAACTTCTGCCCTCTAGTTGGGCATGATCTGAATGAACTTGGGGCTGGCTCCGCTGGCAACAGAGACCTCGGGAGAGTTGGGGCAGGAGAGCAGGCAGGGGTGGGAGACTCACATTTCCGAAGGCCAGGAGCACAGAGTCAAAGTACAGGAGTATCCCGAAGAGGACGAAGAAGATTCCGAAACCAGTGATGCCCACACCAATCTCTGCAATGGGCAGGGAGTTGTGGTGGGGCAGGGTGGGCTTTGGGGAGCAAAATTTTCCCCATCACCACGGACAGGCACTCTCTAGGGGGCGGTTTCATTTCTATCCAGGAATCTAGGCTTCCCTGCCCCCAGGGAATGGCAGGGTGGAAGCGATGAACATGAAGTTGTGCCAGCTCCTGGGCACTGTGCTGGCCTCTTTTACACATGATGGCCCTGGACAGAAGCTGGCACTGCTCTCATCACATTATACGTTCATATGCTACTGCATGCAGATCAGTGTTGGGCTGAACACAGCCATCTGTCTCCTCTGGTCCTGCCTCATACAGCTGAAAACGGCTGGAGCCCAACCCCCACTGAGGCAGAAGGGCACCACTGAAAACCCAGCATGGCCAGCCCCAGACCACCTCAAGAGATTTTTCCCTGGTGCAGTGATTCACGCCTGTAATCCCAGTACTTGGGAGGCCAAAGTGGGTGGACTGCCTGAGCTGACGGGTTTGAGACCAGCCTGAGCCAGAGCAAGACCTTGTCTCTAAAAAATAGCTGGGCGCCTGTAGTCCTAGCTACTCAGGAGGCTGAGGCAAAAGAATCACTTGAGCCTAAGAGTTTGAGGTTGCTGTGAGCTGTGAAGCCATGCCCCTCTACCGAGGGTGACATACTGAGACTGTCTCAAAAAAAAAAAGGAGATTTTCCCCATGGAACAGCCCTCCTCACTGTCTCCTTTCTCCTTCAGACTGCCCTGGCTGCAGCTCTCAGGTACTGACCCGTCACACTTTACTGGGAAAATAGAAATCATCAGTCAGGAATGTGTTTGTCCTCCCACCTGGGGACCCACTCCCCAGCTTGCACCTGCTCCCATCGTCCTCCCTCTCTCCTGCAGCAGCCGCCCTGCCTACGCCCACCACTGTCATTTCAGCCCCATGGTGTTGGGTGTTCTACTGAGGTTGGACACACGCTGACAGTAACCCACCTGACAGTGACCTGCCCCCATTTGCAATGTGTCTCAAAATATTCTTTGAAGTTAGCTCAGAGCCAGTGAGCACAGCATAGAAGTGCAAGACATTAAGGTTCCCTGGTTTAGTCAAGGGCTGCATTTTTGACATTTTGATACATAGAATATTATCACACCCTACAAGAAGAGTTCTACAATATAGGATACGAACCTCCTTCTTCCTTAACCCTCAACATTTCACAGAATTGTTCATTTTACTTGTCTTTGCCAGTATGATACTTAATAAATGAAAATCCCTTTATTGCTCTTCATTTTTAAATTCCATTAAAATGTTAAAGCCCATTACGTTTTTAAAATGTAAATTGTGGCAAATGCACATAAGATATAACATTTACCATCTTACCATTTTCCTTTTATTTTATTTTTGAGACAGAGTCTCACTTTGTCACCCTCGTGACAAAGAGTGCCGTGGTGTCCCATTCTGTAGGTTGCCTTTACACACTGTCAACTGAGTCCTTTGATGCACAGGAAGTTTTAATTCTGATATCTATTTTTTTTCTTTTGTTGCCTATGCTTTTGGTGTCATATCCAAGAAATCATTGCCAAATCCAGCATCATGAAGACTTCCCCTGTGTCTTCTTATGAGAGTTTTACAGTTTTAGCTCTTATTTTTAGGCCTTGAATCCATTTAAGTTATTATTATTTTTTTTGGAGACAAGCTGTCACACTGGGTAGAGTGCCGTGGTGTCACAGCTCACAGCAACTGCCAACTCCTGGGCTCAAGGGATTCTCTTGCCTCCACCTCCTGGGATTACAGGTGTCTGCCACAACACCCCACTATTTTTTTGGTTGCAGCTGTCGTCGTTGTTTGGTGGACCCAGACTGGATTCAAACCCGCCAGCTCAAGCTTAGCCGCTTGAGCCACAGGCGCTGAACCATTTAAGTTAATTTTTATATATGGTATAAAGTAAGGGTCTGACTTCATTCTTTTGCATGTATGCTCATATATCCAGTTTTCCCAACATTTGTTCAAATGAATGTTCTTTCCTTATTGAATAGTCTCTGTTTTTTTGAGACAGAGTCTCACTATGTCACCCTCAGTAGAGTGCTGTGGTGTCACAGCTCACAGCAACCTCAAACTCTTGAGCTTAAGCAATTCTCTTGCCTCAGCCTCCCAAGTAGCTGGGACTACAGGCGCCCAGCTATTTTTTGTTGCAGTTGTTTAGCTGGCCTGGGCCAGGTTCTAACCCACCACCCTCCGTGTATGTGGCTGGCACCGTAACCACTGTGCTGCTGGTGTCCAGCCGCTTACTGGATAGTCTTGACACCTTTGCTGAAAATTTTACTGGACTTATTAACTAACATCTTACAATTGATCCTAATAACCTCTGTGAAATCCATAGTATTATTACCATGATTTTATAGATAGTTGTTAAAAGTAAAGGGTAGAATTACTCTAGTTGTTTATAAAACCAAAGCCAAAATTATTCAACTAGAATTACTGGCTAAATTATATTTACAACAGAAAATCAAACAATACAATCATCTGTGTCGTTAATCCTTCATAATCTGGTACGGTACAGATTTTTAAGAGTATTAGAATCAATTCCAATACAGAAATAAGGTCAAATGTCTTCTCTAAGTCACTAAAAATATAGAGATGAGATTTGTCATTTAAATTGTAGACCGAAACCTCACTCAAATCAGAATCTAGTAAAATGCCAATCTCCCTGGGTCTTGTTTTCAGCAGAAGCTGGATTTTGTTAGGACCCAGTGCAACATCATTTCTTTCAACACATCACCCAGCTGCCCAGAATCCATCTTCTACTAATGGCCGACTCTTCCTGTTTCTGATCAACCTTCATGGTCTGTCTGGTTTCCTACTTTCACCCCCTCCTGCCTCCCTGAGTTAAGTCTCTCAGAACCCAGGACAGCTGAGCAGATTACGACCCCAGTGGGTCATTCTGAAAGTTGCCTTCTGTCTTTCCATACTGCGTGATATTTCTAGTGGAGACAGTAAGTTGAGGATCGAAAAACACATCTGCTTTAATTACCATGGTAATTTTGCACAGGCTAGGATATCGTGGAGAAATGATAAAGGTGTTTCAAGCTTTTAGACTTGTTATAAAGTATTTGTTATTAGCCTACACCTGCCATAAACACCCCTGTCAGCTATTCTAGTTCCGACTAGACGCCCTTCCCCTCTAACACCCTTAGATGTTTTTGTGCGGAAACACAACAGGAATACTTTGTTAGGTTTTCACTTTGTTTTTAAAACTATCCACATGTCCATCCTGTATTGTACTTTTTACTTCTGCAACACTGATTTGCTGGCATGTATAGTTATCACCTTTCCGACTTATTCTACACTATTCTTCAAGGGCTGGTGCAATTCCAGAATTTTCCTGCGATCAGGCAGCCTTCTGTAGGAGTCGCACCTAGTGCTTCCAGAGTTCAGTGCAACACAGAACCTTACAGAAGGGGGTCAGAAACTGTGATTCTCACACACAAGCTTCAGACCTTCCTCCGCCTCTTGCTTCCGGAGTAGCTTAGCGATTTCAGTCAAGTTACTCAGCCGAGGACAGAGAGGGCGGGGAGGGGCAGGTCACATAGACGCTGACAGGAGTGACAGCAGCGCCTGCAGTCCATGGTCCCCGTGGTCCAGACGGGGGCAGTGCGCCACCTGCTGGTGGCTGCTGCGGCTGGCACAGCTACTCCCAGCAGGAAGCCGCAGGGAGGCGAAGGTAGCTCTTCTGGGAGGCCTGGCTCTCCAGGGCGCCACCTACTGGAATGTGAAGACCTCCCCAGACCTCAGAGACTGCTCAGTGGTCTTGAAGTCTCCCTGGCCAGGCACACTCATGGCTGCCCTGATGCCTATTACCCGGCAGCTGTCCAGCCAGGCTCCCCCAACTCCCTACTTTGTAGTTCGCATTAAGGCAAGCTAAGTTCAATGTCTTTTTTGCTCCCCCAAAGCAGAAATATCTCAAGGTGCAGGTAGATGGGTCCCTCTGGTCCTAAGCTGTGCAATCAGTCTCTAAACATCATTCACATTTTTCTTTTCCTTCTCTTTTTTGTTTAAACAATCACAAATGTTCAGAAGAGTTGCAAGTACAGCACAAAGAGTCTTTTTCCTGAATCATTTGAGAGTAGTTTTCACCTGATATCATCCCTAAATACTTTGTATGGTTTTCTTCTTTTCTCCTGGATAACCAAAACACAACCATCAAAACTGGGAATTTAACGTTGATACATGACTATCATCTAACCCTCAGACCCCATTCAAGTTGCATCAGTTGTCCCAGTAATATTATTTTATTTATTTATTTTTGAGACATAGTCTCATTTTGTTGCCCTCAATAGAGTGCTGCAGCATCACCGCTCACAGCAACCTCAAACTCTTGGGCTTAAGCGATTCTCTTGCCTCAGCCTCCCAAGTAGCTGGGACTACAGGTGCCTGCCACAATGCCCGGCTCTTTTTCTTGTTGTTGTTGTTGTTGTTATTGTTAGCAGGGCCAGGCCGGGTTTGAACCCTGCAGCTATGTGGCTGGCACCCTAACCACTAAGCTCCAGGTGCTGAGCCCCAGTATTATTATTTATGGCAAAAGAGTCCAGCTCATCATCATGTGTGGCATTTAATGGTCATGTCCCTTTAGTTTTTAAGTCTGGGAAAGTTCCTTGGTCTTTCTCTGACAGGATCCGATACTTTTGAAGATTTGGCCCAGTTATTTTGTAACCATCCTTCCATTTGTGTTTGGCTGACATTTCATCTCTACTAGATTCAGGTTATTCATCTTAGGCAGAAATAGAACTATGTGAGGCTGTGTTTTTCTCATTGTATCCTGGTAGGTGATGTGTGGTTTCAATTTGTCCCATTACTGATGATGTTTCTTTACTCTTATGGTGGTGCCTGCCAAGCCACCTCCCTACTCCTGACCCTGCAGGGATGGCCCTTACCCTACCTTGGCTATGACAGCACGCACCAGGCCACCCACAGTGTGAACACCCTTCTCACCCAGCTGTGGCTCTGACATCCCACTCTGGTCACCACCCCCTCTCCACTATCTGTTCCACCTAATGGCTTCAAGACTGACTTGTTCAAGAATAGAAAGGAGGGAAGTGAAAAGTAGAATGACCTTTATTCACTTTCAAAATTGACAAGTGGGATGGTGCCTGTGGCTCAGAGGGGTAGGGCGCTGGCCCCATGTGCCGGAGGTGGCAGGTTCAAATCCAGCCCCAGCCAAAAAAAAAAACTGCAAAAAAAAAATTTTTTTTTTAAATTGACAAGTGGTTCATAGAATAATGAACACACTGTGCCAGGCACAGTCTAAGCACTTTAGGTACATTAATTCATTTGATTTTCATAACTACCTATAAGGTAAGTACTATTATTCACCCCATTTTACAAACAAAACTAAAACACAGAGGTTAAGTCACCCAGGGGACATAGCCAGCGGCTGCCAGAAGCAGGGTTTGAACCCAGTCATCTGGCACTAAAAAGTGCTTTTAACCAGCCCAGACCAGTCTACTTCCACAGAAACTGCTCTTGCATTGGCCATTAATGACCTCCATGTTGTCGAATCTGACAGACAGCCGTCAGTCCTCATCTGTCAGTGTCCGACCACACCCTTGCTGAAACAGCATTTCTCTTGGCTTCCACGACTCCACTTCTTGAGTTTTTTCCCCACTGTTCTAGTTGCTCTTTCCCAGTCTCCTTTGATGGCTCCCACATCTCTCTTCCTCTTGGGATTCGAATTGCTCAGGGCGTGGGCCCAAGCTCACTACTCTTCTCATCCTGTTTTCACCCCCATCCCATGTCTTTCAATCTCTCATGTGCTGACAGGTGTTAATGTTTCTCTAGCCCATGCCTCTTTGAGCACATCCAGCTGCCTACTTGGGATATCTGCCTGGTTTTCTCTTAGGCATCTTAAACTTGACAGGTCTAAAACTGAGATATTTGTCTTCCTTCCTTCAACCTGAGCCTCCCTTGATTTCCCCTAGTTAAGTAAAAATGTCATCACTGCCCACTCCACCCTCATTCAAGCCACAGCTAAGTTTTATTGCTGCTTCTTCCAAAATGGATCCTGAAAGCTGTTCAGTTCTCTCCATTCTTACCCCTTAATTCCTAGCCACCATCATCTTTCCTGGGCTCCTATATTTTCCCCATTTAGCCTCCTGCTTCACTGTTGTGTGTGTGTGGTTTTTTGTTTTTGTTTGGTTTTAGGCACAGGGTCTTGCTCTGTCATCCAGGCTGGAGCGCAATGGGGATCATTAGCTCACTGAAACCTCAAACTCCTGGGCTCAAGTGATCCTCCTGCCTCAGCTTCCCGAGTAGCTGGGACTACAGGCATGCCCCACTACTAAGCCTAATTTTCCTTATTTTTATGGAGACGAGGTCTTGCTGTGTTGCCCAGGCTAGTCTCAAGTTCCTGAGCTCAAGTAATCCTCCTGCCTCAGCTTCCCAAAGTGTTGGGATTACAGGAGTGAGTCACTATGCATGGCCTCCTGCTTCGTTCTTTTTTTTTTTTTTGCAGTTTTTGGCTGGGGGTGGGTTTGAACCCAGCACCTCCGGTATATGGGGCTGGTACCCTACTCCTTTGAGCCACAGGGGCTGCCCACTCCTGCTTCATTTTTGCTCCCTCTTAGTTCTGCACACAGCACTCAAGGATCTTAAAAACCAGACCATCCCATCATATTAGTGTACTGCTTAGAATCCTTCATGGCTGCCCCCTGAGCCTAGAATGCAGCCAAGCCTTCTAGTCCCACACCATGCACAGCAGCCCCACCTGACAGGGCCTGCACCTGCCTGTCCACCTTCATCATCTGCCACTGTCCCTCTTGTCTGCGATGCTCCCACTACACTGCTCTTTATTATTACTTCCATATGAGCCTTCCTTCCTCAGGACCTTTGAACATGCAGTTTCCTTGCTTGGGACGCCCTTCCTCCCACTTGTTACCTGACAAACACATGCTCGTCCTTCAGGTCTCAGCTCAATTGTCCACTCTCTGCCCCCTGACCTAAATCCGGTTCCCTCGTTTCTCCCTTCCACAGAACTTAGCACATTCTTCATAGGCTTATCACATTTGGTAAGAGTGTATTTGCTTGCAGGCTAAGTGGTTTAATAAGTTGTCAGCATGCCACTGGGCTCAGGCCTCAGCCGTCTTCTCTCTCCATTTTATTTCCCAGGTCAGTAGTTCTCAACTAGCATTGGGGGGTAGGGAATAGAGATTGAGGGAGAATGATTTTGTTCCCTGGGCGGTATGGGAAATGTTTGGAGACATTTTTTATTATCACAACTTGACGGAAGGGGGATACTATTGGCATCTATTAGGTGGAGGCTGCTAACATCCTAGAATGTACAGAACAGCCCCCCCAAAATCAAACAATTATCCTGCCCCCAAATGTCTGAGAAACTGTGCCCCAGCTGGTGTCATAGACTCTCATTGTTTTAAATATCATTTATATGGAGGGAACTCCCAAATTATTCTCTCCAGCCCAGGTCTCTATCTGGAACAACTGACTCTTACTACCGACATAACAGTAGGAACTCCCAGTTGGCTACTTGACATCTCACCCAGATGTCTAACAGCACAAACAAACTCAAACAGCTAAAACCCAAAACCTGATTTCCTTCTGACTCAACCCTCTCAATGGCCCGGGCTAAAAATATAGGAGGCATTCTTGACTCTTCTTTCTCTCACACCCCGTATCCAATCAATCACCCCAACCAAACAATCTCTCTGCAATTTCCTCAAGACAGAAGGAGCAGGGATCACTCCCCACCACGTCCCTACCGACACCCTCACTGCCTCTCACTCAGGACTGGCCTCCCTGCTGCTCCCTCATCCTGTGCAGTCTGTTCTCAACCCACCACTCAGAGTGATCTTTTAAAAATACAAATAGCGGCCGGGCATGATGGCTCATGCCTGTAATACTAGCACTCTGGGAGGCTGAAGTCAGTAGATTGCTTGAGCTTGGAGTTTAAGACCAGCCTGAGCAAGAGCAAGACCCTATCTCTACCAAAGACAGAAAAAAAAATGAGCCAGACATTGTGGCAGGCACCTGTAGTCCCAGCTACTCAGGATGCTGAAGCAAGAGGATCATTTGAGCCCAAGAGTTTGAGTTTTCTGTGAGCTACAATGATGCCACAGCACTCTACCCAGGGCGACAGAGTGAGACTCTATTAAAAAACAAAAAATAGAACTTCTCATGCCTCTGCATAAAACACTTTAATGCTTTTCCATCTTGTATAAAAACAAAGCCCTTGGCTCAGCGCTTATAGCTCAGTGGCTAGGGCACCAGACACATATACCAGAGCTGGTGGATTCAAATCCAGCCTGGGCCTGCCAAATAACAATGACAACTACAACCAAAAAAAGCCAGGTGTTGTAGTGGGCGCCTGTAGTACTTCTCATTGTTTTTCAAACACTCCAAATATGCTAATGCCCCAGGGCCTTTGCACGGTCTGTGTCCTCTTCCTGGAACTTTTCTCTGCCAGATAGCTGTATGGCTTTGCTTTCTCACTTCCTACAGGTCTCTGTATAAAGGGCACCTTCCCAGTGAAGGCTTCTCTGACCACCCTATATAAGGTATTATGGCAACCCCTCCTGCCTCTAACTCCTGAGCCTCTTTGCTTTGTTTTATTTTTGTCTGGAGGACTTACTATCAACTGACATATTATATATTTACTTCTTTGTCTGTTAATTACCTGTCTCCCCTCCCTGGAAGGAATAACACCTGTTTCATTGACTGTTGTATACTCTGTGCTCTGCACAGCACTTGGCACATAGCAGTGGATGAGAGAATATTATCATTAGTTCACAGACAAGAAAGCAGGGCTCAGAGGCTTTAAGTAACTCACCCGAATCAAGCCCCTAGAGTCACAGGGATTCCCACCACCCCAGACCTGTGGACTTACCTCCCTACCCCTTCCCAAAGGAAGGAAGAGGGTGTTTGGGAGTAAGGATATGGTGGGTTGGGCAGGGGAGTGGAGGGAGTTTAGTTTCGGATAAAAGGGGGCCCTGGGTCAGAGGAGACATTGAGCATTTGTAGGGAAAGATGTCTGACTGGGCCTCCTGAGTCCACCTTTGTGGCATCCTAGGTCCAAGAACCCTGGACATGAAAGAGGTCAGCTTGGCTGGTGAACTTGCCAGTTCCCCCAGGCACCAGATTCTGGCTACGTGTAGCCCTGAGCACGCCCTGGGCCATTTCCTGGGAGATGCCAACACAGCAGCTCCCAGATTTTGGCTCCAGAGGTCAGTCTGTAGGTTCATCAGAGAGAGAGAGAGAGAGAGAGGCTGGCTGGGAGGGGCACGTCTCCACCCGCCCTAATCTGCACCCTCCCGCCCCCCTGCAGGGCTGCTCACGCAGACCTGCTGCTGCCAAGCACCATCGCTCCACTCACTCTGCCACTCGTTGATGGAGATCATGCTGCAGTCTGCCTGGGGGGCCTCCCAGCTGGACGCTGGCAGGTGGTGAGCAGCCAGGAGAAACAAGCTTGTACATGGTCATGGGAAGCTGACCTTTGGTAAGTTGTGAAATGAGCCTCTGGTAAATCATTAAATCACACACACACACCCCCCCCCAGGCACACGTGGATGCTTAAAGTCACAGGCTCCCTCCTCCAGTTCTTCCCAGAGGGTACTGCTTCCTCCACATACCTCACCCACCCAGAGGAGGCAGCCCCTACCTGATCCTGTCTATGCACACCCCCATGCCCTGAGGCTAAGTTCAGGGGCTTCCATGTTCTCAATAAAACTTGGATTGTATATGGAAGAATGGGGTCCATGTGCCCAGGTCCCTGGGGGTGGTGGTTCCTTAACAGATTTGGTGGAAGGTGCGGAAAGAGTTGGAATCGGTGCATCTTTTTGGAAATGTACTAAATTCATCTTGAAAATTAAATCTTTTCTTTGTTATTACACAAGATGAACAGTAGGAGGCGATGAGCAATTGAATAAAACCCATTGATGACCTACTGGCCAAGCCAGATTTAGTTAAATCAAGGGCAAAAGCACCACAGGGGAATTAGATACAAGGATTGCAACCTCCTTTCCTTCAGTGGTGTCCAGCTTTGAACTGTGAGGTCAAGCTTGGGGTAGGGCTGGACAACTCAGGAGGCCTACCCATTAGCTATGTAGACATGAGTGCATCCTTTCCACCTCTGTGGGCCCAGAAAAGGAAGGGGAGTCAGTTTCTAACAGTAGTTAGGAGCTGTAGAGCAGTGGTTCTCAACATTGTGAGAGCCAACATCCCCTTAATGTCTCCTATACACAGAAATAAAGTTATGTCTCATTTTAAAAACTCAAATAAAGCTAACTACAATAAAAAAGGAACAGAAGAATAATTTATGACAAAACACGTCTCATAATAATAAATGCTTAGAGAAGATTTACCAGAAGACATAAATGAAATGGTCAGATTGCTTGCCCCTAGGTATAACACGCAAATTTCAAGATGAGAGCCATTCTATGCAAAAATAAAACCAAAGACAACATGCAGGCAAAAAACAAAAAAATCAAAAACAAAAACAAGAGCAGTTAGCAGTGAACACTGGAAGAAAACTGTTAGGTAAGTAATGACCGACCAGATGTACTTTAAAAGGTAAGAGAAGAGGGAAATCACCTTAATTGAAATAGGGTGATTAGATAACACAAAGATAATGAGGAAGCATGAAGTCTATGCAAAAGAACTGGCGCTTATATCCGTGTGTATTGTCAGAACAGCTTCCACATGAATGGATGGTGATGGAACATCACAGACACACACAGACCTCTGTCTTGAACTTCCATCATGTATTGAAGTAAAAGTCAGTCTTCAGAACCTTAAAAGACCTTGGAGATCATATGTATTTCCACAGGGCAATGGAGAATAGAGGATGGATTGGGAAGGTGATAACAGCAATTTAGTGCAAATGCATATAGACGCTGGACAACCACAGGCAGCTCCCCTGAATATTTCCACATTACCCTTATAACATAGGTGTTCATCCTTGGTTGGGCTGCAAAAAAAGTTTTAGAATGTAAAGGATGGCAATAATACAAAACAATTTCTAAAAACCTTTATTAAGGAGATCCAGTGAGATTGCCTGCATTTCAAGGTCTCTGCTTTAATGATGTTTGGTTCTCTCAAATCTCCTCTGTTAAGTCTTTCAGTGTGTTTACTCAGGAATACCCCACTGACAAACTGTTTTCAGTCAAATACGTAGTAGTTTAAATCTTATATAAAATACATTGTGTAGACAGTGAATGGAGATTATTCAATAATTTTGAGTCTTTATTTTGTTGAAGTTTCTCCTTCATAGTATCTCCTGACTTCCTGAGTTATTCATAAAATTTGTTTTAAAAAATTTGTGAAAACTTTTTAGTATTACTTTGAGTTGAAGTCTGACCAACCTGTACAGGTAGCAAGCTTATTCTAAAGCTGGGCAGGATATGGGACAATCTCCTCTCTTTTGGAGAGAAGATTGTGCTTTGTTGGTATAAATGCCAGTGAGAATTGTGTTCCCTTACCATCAAGACAACCCCTAGGGGGCAGTATCACTCCCCCAGTGAAAAAACTAAAGTCACAGTGCCCTGGGCTTCCTCCTAGATCTGTGAGACCTTAGGCATTTTATTCACTCTTTCAAAGTGCCTCAGCTTCTTGGAATATATGTATATATTTATATTTATTATATATATTTAATAGTACCTACCACATAGAGATACCATGAGGATTAGTGTGTAAATCCAGGGGAAGTGTATAAACTAGGCACCTTATTATAATATTATTACTATAGTACTATTAGAATAATTACTGTTGCTATTAATATTAGTATACTGTTAAGATGCTGTTGTATGAAAGACTTCTGTTCCCATCTCACGTTGTGGTTCTAAACTGCTCCCATAGGTATATAACACGGCAGCTGGAATACCCCTCCCTCCCCACAACCCCAACCCTCGCCAGTTGTGGAACCCACCTGTGAGCTTAGGAGAAGTGGAATCTCATGGAACTGGGCCCTGCTGGCCTGATTCTCTGGGTACTGGAGCTGAGCCCAGAGAGGCTGTCCATAGCCCACCCTCCGGAGCCCCTTTATAGGGACAACCCCAGGAAGGAGTATGCAGACCCTAGAAAGCAGGGGCTGGTCATCACCTTGGTAGTCTCAGGGCCACTGTGGGGAAGGGATGGGATAGGATGGTTACTCCCTAGAAGGGGTGGGGTAATGTTGTTACTCCCTGGGGCTGGAGGCACAGACCTGGGCAAGCGATGGACACCTCACAGGCTGAGTGGCAAGGGCCCTGGTGATGTCTTCCAGTGAAGGCTATGGGGCTGGTGCAGGAGGAGGCCTGGAGAACCTTCTCCCTCTTCTCTTATCATGCCCCTGCAGGTGGCCAGGGGACCTTCATAACATCACCACTCCCACCTCCTCACATTTGGAAATAAATTCAAGTTTTCAAAGTGTTTTTCATCCATCGTCTGATTTGACTTTCTTGAGAGCTCTGTAAGAAGGTGTTTAACATCCCCATTTTATAGACAGGAAAGTGAGACTCCAGAATTTTAGTGATTTGTCCAAGTCTTCAGGTAGCTGGCAAGGAGCAGGGCTGAGAGCTGAGTGTGGCACACTTCCTTCTCTCACAAGTTGTCCCAGCAATGCAGTGAGGTCACCCTGGAGCTTGGGATGGGGTGTGGCCCAACTCCCTGGCAGCAGCAGGGGCTAAAGCTTGCCTGCCAGCCTGGTCCTATCAGGCCTCTCTTCCAGAATAAATGCATTATTACCCAGATACAGAGCACCGCCCCCTAAAGGGCACCCTGCCTCTTGCTTTTCCCTTTGTATTCCTTGACTATTGCCTCTTTTCCAAACCCGCACCTGGCTTGTTCAGGGGTTTGATCTGAGCCAGGAGCTGGAGGAGACACCTGCTACCATCGTGTTTGGAGAGGAGCAGCCCCAGGTCATGGATACAGTGAGTTGCAGTGGTGCTGTAGTCTCACAATCCACCTCCTCTCCAAGGCCCTGCCATTGATTCTGGCCCAGATGGAGGCTCAGATAAAGGTTCAGCCTCCACAAAGTAACAAGTTCTCCAATACACCTTCCCCATCCTCAAAGGTCTCTGTCTAGACCCCATATCTACTCCCAATTCTCCTTGTTCACAAGGACCCCAGGGTTTATAGCTTTCGTGGGCATGTTACCAAATCCAAAATAGAGCCATATTTGAAAACTGAGCACCACTCTACTAGCCCTTAGAAATGAGAACATATGTACAGAATTCTGCATCAGCCATTAAAGCTCTAATTAGGAATTAAAGGACACTTGCTTTCTCATCTCTCCTTCTCAATTTTCTTCTTTTTTTGACCCATCCCTCTCTCCGGAAAACGTGCAGAAGCCCGCTGAGGTCTGCCACTAACCTAGGCTTGCCTTTAACTCTCCACTACCCAGCCCATAGAATCTACATGGCTTCTTGACTTGTATTTGTCACAGAGATTTCAAATTGAAAAGCTCTGGTAAAGTCCTTCACACTGAGTGTCAATAACTGATCACCACTAAGTACCTGCCCAGAGAAATAAACCAAAGGGATTGAGGCCAAATGAGAATTGGGTTGGGCTTTCTGGTACCTCCCATCACATCACTTAACTTATAAAGAGCCATACAGGGCATTGTGTAGTAATCAAGAACGGCTAGGAAATCAATTCTCCTACCATCCTACCCTCTGTCCAGGGACAAACCAACGGGACAGTGGCAGAGCCTGAAGCATCTGATACCAACATACCATCACATAGGACCTCAGGATGAGCCCTGATCTGGGGTCACCTGGACTGAAAGGATGACCTTGCTGTTGATCACATACCTCCACCACCACCACCACCCCACTCCGCCAGCTGAGGCTTGAGGAAGGGTGATAGGTTCTGTACTCAGAGCAGCCCCTTAAATCCCTCCCCACTTTCCTGCCAAGCCTGTAAGTTGTCACAGACCCAGAGGGCAGCCATGGAGTGGGAAACACACACCACATGTACAAACCATTCCATTTATTTCCTGTATTGGATTTATACAAACTTGCAAGGTACAAATGCAGAACTCACTGGGATTCTTTGATTACCTAAATCTAAAAATTCTGCTGCTGAAAGGAGGAAGCAAATTCTCACTTAACTTCAGTCAGGATGCCCCCTCCTCTCTGGGGAGGGGCTCATTGGCTAGAAAGATGCTAAGGGGATGCTACAGCTGTCTGGTCCCCCAACAGAGATGCCCTGTGTCTATCTAACCTTAACTCTTCTTCTAAGGTCACTTTTATACTAAATAAAGACACTGAGATCATAAACGTCCTTGTATGGTTTATTGTCTAATACTAGCAAATCAAATTGGCCCCAATATGTGCATAAATAGATATGTATGTATATATATATGTGTGTGTGTGTGTGTGTGTGTGTGTATATATATATATATATATATATATATATAGTATTTTTTCCTTAGTTTTAAGAGCTGCCAGGTAGAGGGTGCTTAACAGGGAAAGGAATTGATTCCCTCTTGCTGTAGTCAGCCCTGCCCCAAGAACATGCCTCTCACTAAGGCAGGAGAGCAAGTGTGCAGCTTATGACCTCGGAAAATCTTTAAAGTGACAGTAGCAGTATTTGATTGCAGCCTCTTGGTTATTGATCAGGGAGGTAATGTGCTAATTGAGAAGGCCCTGGCTGAATAACCAGGGCTTCCCCAGTGGGCTACTTAGCCCTGGGCCCCCATCTGGGTCCTGCTCATTCATAGCATTCCGGGCACAAGGTGCCAGCAAGGACCCAAGGCGGGAGGTCAGGCTGCAAATGCTGGCCTGGAGCTCTGTGCTAAAACTCTTGATTTCCTATCTGGACAAAGATTTCCATCCTGCCCAACCCCTCGCAAGGCAAGGGCCTTCTTGCCTACTTCGACGGCTGATGAGCAGTTTGGAAAGCTGAGCTGGCTTGGTTCAGCACCCCTAGTGGCAGCCCACCAGAAAAAAAAAAATCCTGAGGGCTTCTTGGGCAAAAGTGGGATGTGACATTGTCTGTAGGACCCTCCTGAGCTCCGAAGCTGATTTCACAGTCTGGATGCCAGACGGAGGTACTAACCTCTAAAGAACAGGCCCACAGAGAAAGGTCACAGATGGAGACAGATGCCATAGTTGTGATCCAGATCAGAGAGGGATCAAGTGAAAAAGAACTCCTATGTGTCTGCATTAAAGGACCAGGGATGGCATAAAGGATCCCAAGCTGCTTCCTTTGGGCTTTTCGCCTTCTCTTGGGTGCATTGGAGACATCCTTAGTGCTGTTTAGCATGAGCTGCCTTTAAACTGTCTGCCCTTTCCAGCTGACTGGAGAAGAGAGGTGCGCCAGCAGCCTATCTGGGGCATGTGTGTGTCTGCACGGGTGTCCTCTGTGCATACAAGTGTAAACAGTCCCTTCAAGAGGATTCATATCTGACAACCTCAGAGGGTCATCAAGAGCTGACGGTGTCATCAGATCCTTAGACCAGGACATTCAAAGGAATGAACACCCTGCCCCGGCAAGACGCTCCCTGGGTGAGCTCTGGGGACCAGCCCTTTGCCAATAGGGGAATGGGAAGGAAGAACACTGTTGGGGCAGAGGGAGGGGCACGGGGTTGGGACCTAGAGGCAGTTGCCCCAATCTCCTCACATCATTTCCCAATTCCATTCAGACATTGATACTTTGAAAATAGATTTGCTTTTTTAACAAAAGCGTAAAATAGATCTGTCTTAAAATAAATCTTTCCTCTCCCCTTCTTTGGATTAAAAAGGCAAAGGGTATGGCCTTGATATGCGAGGAATGGTATGAAAAATAAGGGAGAGAAAATGGGCAGGAGCTGTAAGAAAGGATCAGACAGCCCAACAAATATATATATTACATATATATCTATAATATGTATAATCTCCAGAAAACATATATTAAGGCATGTAAAGCAACATAAAGAGCCAGCTTTATGAAACAAGAGATGGGAGAGAGGGTGCACAGGTGCAGACACTATTTCTTGGTATTTTACATGTATTTCTAAAAATTTTACTTAAAAAAAGGAGAGACAAAGAAAGGGGCAGGCAGGGAAGGCCCTGAAAAATCTGTTTCTTGTAGAGGGAGAAAGGTATGTGGAAAAGGGGAGAGAGGGTAACCTGGGAACCAATCCCACCTGCCAGTGTGCAGAGGAGAAAGGACAGTTGTGGGGTGCTTAGGCTGTGAAGAGGGGAGATGTAGCAAAACAACCTGTTGGAAGTAAAGATATGTGGCGTCCTCCTGGTCTGTAATCCCTCAGAAGCATGAGCATATTCTAAGCACCTAGAACAGTGCCTGGTACATAAAAGGTGCCCGATAAATATTTGTTGAGTGAATTGTCATCTTTACTTGCATATGAACCAGAGCCTGTCCCAGCCATGAAGGAGTGGAGAGGAATTGGTGGAAGATAAAGCAGTTGTTCTTGGGGACCCCTGGAGGTCAGGCTGAAGTCTCTGGGCAGCAACTCTGCAAAGAGCAGGCCTGGGAGCGTCCTCAGCTTCACTCTCCTTCCTCCTCTCTGCTACCACATCTCAAGGTGGGTGGAGCAGAGGAAGAGTACACTTTGCTTGTCTGTCTCTCCCCTACTGGCCTTGCTGGGTGGGTTGACTGTGAAAGCACCAAGCCTCAATTGGTCCTCACCTAGGATCCTGGGATGAGGGGTCGGGTCCTAGCATCTGGCCTCTTTCCTCCTCCCCAGGGCACATTCTCAGCTAGCCCACTGCATTTTCCAGATGGAACAGGGCAAAAATAGCTCATGAAACTGGTTAGGCAAGGCCTCCAGGCTGACCATCCCTTCATAAGACAAGTCCTTCTCTCTGCCCTTCCCCCCACAATGGGGAGGCAGACAGCAGAGGCAGACCTACCAAGGGGCCCTTTCCCGGGCTGCTGCTCCCTAAATCCCTTTACCCCACACACCTGGGTCTCCACACTAAGCACCTCCATGGAGGCCACCATAGGCACCACTAGTAGGTCCTCCTAGGGGTGAGGTGGGGGCGACAGAGGTGACAGTCTGGCACTGCACTGGGCACTAACCTAAGGCTCCTCCTGGGGAAACCAATCCCGCACACCCTCTCTCCATTTCCCTCCTTCCTTCTGTACTTGCCAATGTGTCCTGCTGCCTCCCCTCCACCCACTCTCCAAGGATCTCTCCCCAGTCCTTGCTCTGCTTCCCAACCTGCCCTCAGACGCTGCACAGACCTGCTGATCTCTAGCCACAGCCAGCACTGCCCCTCTGTGAGCTGAAAGCTTCTCCTCATCTCTCATCATCTTGTCTTTGGCTCAAGCAGGGTGGTCAGTGTCCACTGGACCCCAGAGGAGCCCCCACGAGCAGAGATCTTGAATCAAAGCCCTTGGTGCCCTGGGGCAGCAGGGTGGGGCTGATGGGGAAGGGACCGATGGCAGGTGCTGTCCTTGGTGTCAAGTGGGCTCCAAAAGGCAGACCGTCCATCCCTCTTCACCCTGGTCCTGAATTAAGATAGCCAAGTCTTCCCCACCAGGGCACACTCTCCATCAAGGAACGTTCCAGTAGGGTCACCACATCCTGGCCAGAGCCAGACCAAAGCTCCTTATGACACTGCCATTAGTGAGGATGGCACTCCCCATCTGCCATCTCAGTCCCTGGTCTAGGACCATGACATGAGTAGCAAAGGGCTTTAGGACTTGGCGTCGTGGGTGGGTAGACACTGAGGTATCCACACTCTTCTTGGCAGCACCCCCTGTCCTTCAGCCTGGTTCCCTGTAACATTTCCACGGGAGTGCAGGGCCAGGGGGTCAGGGTGGGGAGCCAGGACCTCAGGTGGGCAGAGGACGGATTCAGAATGTGTCTCTGTGGAGCTTCACAGCGTTGGCCTCAGCCAGGGCTTGCACTGGAGAAAAGAGAAATCGGGTGAGAAGAGGGCTGCACACAAGAAATTCCAGCCAGTTTCCTGGGAGAAAGAAGTTTCATCCTGCCACATCCTGGTGGAAACCCACCCCACTCCCTCACCCCAGGAGAGGCCAACAAAGGATTAGAAGTCAGTATTCTCTGTTTTACTTTTCTGCCCATGAGCAGCTGTGTTTGAGGGGTAAGGGAAGGGCACATAGCCTTTGGCTATAGTTATCTAGTGTTATTTTAATTTATAGTAAGATCTGGGAGTGGAAAAGGAGCTTCTAGGGGCTTCTGAGGGCCCTGCAGGAGGACTGCTGTGTACCTCAACAGGTGGAAGCTTGCTGGCTAGCAGGAGGCACAGGGGTGGAGTGTTAGGGAAAGCACTTCCCTGACAGTGGACAGGTGAGGGCGAAGCTCCATTCCCTGTCTGCTTCTGGAGAGGCAAAGGCCACTGGCTTTGCAACATCCAAGAAGCAGCCCTTCCAGCCAGGTCTAGCCCAGCACCGTGTGGGGACGCTGGCGGGCTCAAGCGGATGGGTGGGAGGATGGGAGGATGGATGGATGGACGGATGGGGAGGAGCAGCACAGGGCACTGGGCTGGGGGGGAAGCAATGTCAGAATGAGAGGGCTAAATGGCTCTGTGGGGGGAGGGGAGGGGACCCACTCCCAGCGTGGATGAAATACAGTAGAAAACTGCTTACGTCAGAGCTCAGACCCGCATGGTATGGCTGCTGTCGGCGCCCCGTGGGGATTCAGACGAGAGGGGGTTGGCTGGTGGAGTCGGGGAAGCAGGGGAGGTGGGAGGGCTTGGGGTGGCACATTGCACTGGAAACAGAAATGAACAGGGAGGTGAATGGGGGCACCCAGAGCAAGCAAGGCTCTCCTCAGGCGGGGAGCAAGGCAGGGAGGCAAGCAGAGAGGAGAGTGGAGCTCGGGGCCTGCTCAAGCTAGGCCAAGCTGTTCGGTTCCCCGGCACCACAGAGGAGGGGGTGAGCCCCTGGAGGAGACCTGGCCCAATCCAGGCTCTGCTGAGGACCAGTGTGACTGAGGGTGAGGCTAGGCCTCTGGGGGCCAAGGCTCCCCTCCCACCCACACAATAGGGAGATTCACAGACTTCTCCACTATTGTGCAGATAGAACAAGGGAGTGGCCGGCTAGATACAGAGGACATTGCTAATGATAATGATTAATAGTGCAGTAAAATCACACTAATCCGAATCATCAGGCCCCCATTTAACAAGCAGCTGAAGTGACCACCATGTTAATCACTGCCACGAAAATGGAGGCTTCTCATAGACTCAAAGCGAGTTCTGTACTTGAACACAGTGGAGGGCTCGGAAACACCTTCCCTGCTATCGCTTGAGATGCCCTTCTCATCAATCCAGTGAAAGTAAACTCCTGTCCACCCCTGAACAAATCAATCATTACAAGCCTTAAAAGCAGTGGGGATATTTGAATTAATGAGATTTTACTCTATTATCATTATTATCCCATGTTGAGAACAGCAAGTGGAACGGCAATGAGAGAGGGAGACGCATCACCAGGGACAAGCTCTACGCAGTCCAGACCTTCCTGCATCCTCGCCACAGCCACGAGGCAGGAGGATGGCACAGACAGCATCCTCACTCCGGCTCAGAGAAGAACCAGACCTCAGTTAGGGTCACACTGCACGTCCACCAAGAGAGGTGTCCTAACATGGAGCTTCCCAGTTCCTTGCCCTCACCTTATCAGCTTCCCTGCCCTCTATGCAAAAGAAAGGGCCGTTGTGGCTTCTGCTTTGGCGTATGTATGTACAACCTCGAATGTATAGAACACACACAGCTCTGGCATGGATGTGGAGTTGTGCCTGCCTACACATAGTACAAAGTTTGCTCACAGGATCCAGCAACACTGTATCAATACACTCATTATACACAACTCACATACGTGTGTGTTTATGCACTTCCAAGCTTGTGCCTTGCCACGTGACCCAGTGCACTCGCCACTTCATGGTCCAAATGCATTCATAAACACTTTCAGATACACATTCGTGTGCATATACACATCGCTGACCCAGGGGTTAGTCACCTGGCAACCTCAACTTGTAAACCAGTTGAGAAAACAGAAACAGCAAGGAATATCTCAGGAAGCCAAACTAGCCGTTGCAGCCTACAATGTAGTGAGGCTGTTTTAATTTAAACATAGGAGAGCCCCTTGGAGTCTGGTTGCTCTTATTTATATACAATTCTAATAGGTGTGGACTTGCTGGGTTTCTAGCCCAGGGATGTTAGAAACAGGAAAATTGGAAGAGAAAGAGGAATCGAGGCCCACTGACATCTATAGGAAGGTACAACTGAAGAGAGAAAATCTTTTGTAAAAAGTAGACATAATAACTTTAAAAGTATAACAGTTTAGGAACATGTAGTGTAGCTACAAACAGATCTATATTGATTGTAGCCCCTAAGGACATCCCTCTAACAAAGGCCAGCAAAATAATGATATTTATGATGACACTAAATGAATGAGAAAAGTTAATTATGTAAATAGAACTCTTTAAGAAGGCAGAAAAATGCTATATATATATATAAGGAATATATCCATTGAAATTTTGTAGTCAAGCCAGGTGCAGTGGCTCATGCCTGTAATCCTAGCATTCTGGGAGGCCGAGATGGGTGGCTTGCTTGAGCTCAGGAGTTTGAGACCAGCCTGAGCAAGAGCCAGACCCCATCTCTACTAAAAATAGAAAAACTAGCCGGGTGTCATGCAAGCACCTATAGTCCCAGCTACCTGGGAGTCTGAGGCAAGAGGATTGCTTGAACCCAGGAGTTTGAGGTTGCTGTGAGCTATGACACCATGGTACCTAACCTGGGGGACAGAGTGATATTCCATTTCAAAAAAACAAAAAACAAAAGAGGGTGGCGCCTATGGCTCAGTGAGTAGGGCGCCGGCCCCATATCCCGAGGGTGGCTGGTTCAAACCCAGCCCCGGTCAAACTGCAACAAAAAAATAGCCAGGCATTGTGGCGGGCATCTGTAGTCCCAGATACTCAGGAGGCTGAGGCAAGAGAATTGCCTAAGCCCAGGAGTTGGAGGTTGCTGTGAGCTGTGTGACAGCACTCACGGCACTCTACCGAGGGCGATAAAGTGAGACTTTGTCTCTACAAAAAAAAAAAAAAAAAAAAAGAGGGCTCGGCACTTGTAGCTCTGTGGCTAGGGCGTCAGCCACATACACTGGAGCTGGCAGGTTTGAATCCAGCATGGGCCTGACAAACAACAATGACAACTACAACCAAAAAAATAGCCAGGCATTGTTGTGGGCACCTGTAGTCTCAGCTACTTGGGAGGCTGAGGCAAGAGAATTGCTTGAGCCCAAGAGTTTGAGTTTGCTGTGAGCTGTGATGCCATAGCACTCTACCTAGGGTGGCAGCTTGAGACTGTCTCAAAAAAAAAAAAAAAAAAAAAAGAAAGAAAGAAAAAAAGAAAAGAAAAAAGGGGGCAGCGCCTTTGGCTCAAAGGAGTGGGGCACCGGCCCCATATACCGGAGGTGGTGGGTTCAAAACCGGCCCTGGCCAAAAACTGCAAAAAAAAAAAAAAAAAAAGAGAGAGAGAGAAATACTGTAGTCAAAACTCACATATATAGCAGACATGTATTAGATAGTCATGATATTATAATGTGGGCAGTCACATCTGCATGCAGAAATAATCAGTCATATGTACCCACATTCATGACATTGCTCTTTCACATCCTACACAGACATGTTCACAAATATTGCAGTAATACAGTGTACACATACACACAAATATGCTTTATCATTTCCCATACTCCCAAAAAAGCCAGTCATATATAAATATGTGCATTCAAAAACACTACCTTCACCCATATACTGGACACTCATATATATGTACATCTACACGCCAACAGCTTACCATATGCCACCTAGACTCATAAATAGGTCTCCACACAATATCCTTGGCCATTTTGCACATAAGTGCACACACTCAAACATTCTCTCCACCCCTACGACTGCACAGTTGAATACACACAAATACATGTGTATCTACAAACATTACCAGATACAGACACTGCACATGACATCCGTGCCACACGTATAAACTCCAAAATGCCACATCTCCCACATACCCTGCACTGGAATTTGCACACACCAGGTGGATTTACAAGCATTTCAACATTCATCAATGATTACCCACGTCAAACACCCACACACGGGCACTTAATTCTACATCCTGTACCCATTGCACGCTGTCCTTGTGACCTGTGCCCAGCACTCACAGCATCCCAGGTGTGAGCCTGTGTCCAGGACTAGCCCTGGCTGCGCTGACAGGGCACAGCTCCATGGATCTGGGCCACAGGCCAGGGATAGTGGGATCAGTGGCTAAGTCTGAGGTCTGGCCCTACATAGCCATTTTTTAAATAGTTGAGGTTTTGGCAAAAGCAAGGTGACTGCTTGCAGCACACAGACCCTGAAATGTAAGCTCACGTGTATCTAGAGGGAAATCTGATCAGCCGGGTGGGTTCTGTTTTCACGGAACCTTTGGCTGGGGAACTGCAGTAGAGAGAGCCAGGGGCTGCGGCAGGGGCAGAGCGAAGCTTTAAAACCGGTGTTGTGGCTCTAACCCCTTGAAACAGGAAGTTGCCTTTGGCTCAGAGCATGTGGAATTTGATCTTGGGAAGGTTCAAGTTCATTTTGCAGCTAAACTACAGGGAGGTTCAACAGAAGCCTCCCTCCTTGTGGCCAAACTGGTTCTGCTGCCTTTTGGCTGAAGGATGGGGCTCTTGGAAGCCATCCTTTCTCTTCTCAATTCCAGCCCAGATGCCAGCCTTTCCCTGAAACACCTCCACGGCTTTCCCTGGCCACCCATTCTAAAGTCCATTATACCCTTTCAGTAGGTTCTTCCTTAAGGCTTACATAATTTTGTTGTAAGCCCAAAACCTTCGGTTTCTAAACATATCCATATTTCAAGTAAATAGAAAAACAACAAATAGTTCCTATTTCTACTTCAACTATTGCTATTTCAGCTACTACTACCAGCATCACCAACACTACTACAACTATTATCACCACTATCACAGCAAACAAGCACGGATTGAGCACTTACTGAATGCCAGGCACTGTGCTAGGCGTTTGGCATAGTTGTTTCTGATACTTACACTACCAGACTTGGAGATATTTTGATTTGAATTTTGCAGATGAGGAAATAGAGCCTCAGGGCACCAGAATTTGAACCCTCTTTAATCACCACCACGAAATGCCACCCCTTTTACTGTGTTCCTAGCCACAGTGCTTACTTGCTTCTTGTCTGGCTCTAACCTGGGCCTGCACCCCTGGTCTTTCTGTCCTCTGCCAAAGGCATCTCAAACCACGGTTCCCTTTAGGGTCGTTCTTCTTAACAACAGCCTTCAAAGCTCTCGCTCTCACCCTACCTTTCCATCCTAACCACCTGTCTTAATGAGGAGGGCAGTCTCCCAGCTCCAGGCCTCACCCACTCTCTCTTCTGACGGAATCTCTTTCATTCTTCAAAGCTCAGCTACATTCTTGTCTATCCTGGGAAGATGTCTCAGGCTAAGAAGACGTTAATCCTGTTCACCTCAACCCTGTCAGCATTTACTTGGGACCCATTAGTCTTCGTCTCAGTGTGAAGCCAGTTCCTCACAGAGACCTTTTCTTAGCAGCAAAGTAGGTTTGGGTCAGTAACCACGGTGGTGATTGCAACACTCTCAACTGTTCGGTTGCCTGCACAATCTTTTCTTCTAGTCTTCCTACCTACATGTAACAAGAAGGGGGTATACTCTGAAATACCCGGCCCTCTCTCCACAACTGGGAAACACTTTTATCTTTCCCAATCCTGCTCAGTCATCTCCTTTCTCTGCGCCTTGCCTTGCTCTGACCTGCCCTGGCAGGTGGCTCCCTGTGCTCCCTGCATGGCCACTTCTCCACAAAGCAGCGGTGCGGATTATCACTCAGCTCTGCGCTCCAGGATGTCAGCAACTCTGGCCCCTCTGCACTTCCCTGACCCTAGCACAGTACCTGGTGCTCAATAAATGCTCACCTTGACCTCGAGGAGCACCTCTCTGGCCCTGCCCCCCTCGCAGCACTGCACTTCCTCCCCTACACCTGGTCAGCTGGTTTCCCTGGCAGGGCAGAGCGAGGCCCAGCCCCTCTCACCAGACAGCATGCGGCCCCTGCGGGAGGCCTCGGTCGCCAGGGCGCAGGAGATTTCAATCCGCTTCTCCTGCTCCTGCAGCTGGCTCTCTGAGTCCTGGGGCACGTCCACAGAGTCCCCCTCGCCGATGGGCACCACGTTCTGCATACTGAAGAGGCACAGACACACAGACATGGAGGGAGGGACAGGATAGGCCAACTGGCCTGGGGGGGCCTGCGGACTGAGGTTGGCAGGGAGGGCCAGGGCCCGGAAGTGTGCAGTCTCTGGTTCCCAGCAAGGCTGTCCCCAGGAGTGAGTGGGACCCTGGCAAAACACAGGTTGGGACCCCTACCCTCAATGTTTGCAAATGAATTACAAGGTTCAAGTGAACATTTAGGGCAGCCTTGAAGGGGAAAAGAAGTCACCAGAGGGCAACCCTGCAGTTTTGCCTTGATGCTGTGATGCACGAGCCCAGCAGGTCTGTTTAGCCCCCGGCAGCAGTGTGTTTGCCCTGCCCATGCCGGGGCCTGGTCTGCTGTCCTAAAGCACTGCCTCGAAGTGCTCTCCCCTGGGGAGGCTCTGTGTCCCAATGACATCTAGTGGCCCAAGTGTCCTAGGTGCCAGGGTGGGCAGAGGAAGTGGAAGCTCACCCAGGCCTGTTACCTGGATTTGGCAATGAGGGTCTTGATCCTCTCCACCTTCTTCTGCTTCTCCTTCAACTCCTCAGGGCTCAGAGGCGTGTCGGGCTCCAGGTCAATGTACCGTTCAGGGATGACAACTTTGTCTGGGGCGGAGAGCTGAGGAGGCAGTGATGTCACCACCTACATCCCCTGGCAGGGCCTCCCCCTGCCACCTTCTTGCATTCTGCTCACCTCCTTACTGATGTCCACATCATAGTGCTGGGGCTCCAGCTCCATTTTGCGAAGCCGGGCAATTTCCTCCCGGGGTGTCTCGTAGGTCTGCCCACCAGGCTCTTCTGCCCGCAGCGCGGCCTCCAGGTTGGAGATGTCCACCTCATGGATGCTACGGTGGCGGCGTACCTAAGGGACAGCACCGTCACTACCACCCCCTGCTGCCCACACCTCCAGCTAGCTCGACTGTGCCCATGTCCTCATTCTGCTGTGTGCCACCACCCCATCGCTCCCACCGCAACCCACTGCAGAGCTGTTCTCCTTCCATGCTGCTGACCCAAAGCCTGCCCACCTGCAAGGCCCCAGAGGTAAAATCGCACCAATGTCTCTTGCCTATACTTTCTCTCTTCCCCGTCCTGCTCTACCCTGTGTTCACATTCTGTGCCAAATATTTCAGGCTGTTGAATTGTGTGTGTTGTATTGATTTCTAATGGTTTCATATTATAGGAATTTTTTTTTTTTTGAGCTAGAGTCTTACTTTCTTTCTTTCTTTTTTTTTTTTTTTTTTTTGCAGTCTTTGGCCAGGGCTGGGTTTGAAACCACCACCTCTGGCATATGGAGCCGGTGCCCTAATCCTTTGAGCCACAGGCATACCCTAGAGTCTTACTTTCTTGTCCTCGGTAGAGTGCTGTGGCATCATAGCTCACAGCAACCTCAAACTCTTAGGCTCAAGTGATTCTCTTGCCTCAGCCTCCCAAGTAGCTGGGACTACAGGCCCCTGCCACAACACCTGGCTATTTTTTAGAGATGAGGTCTCACTCTTGCTCAAGCTGGTCTTGAACTCATGAGCTCAAGCGATCCACCCACCTCTGCCTCCCAGAGTGCTAGGAATACAGATGTGAGCTGCCGGCCCATATTATAGAAATTCTAATCCATCAACTAAAATGTAAATACTTTGAGGATTGGATTTATGAGTCATAATTTCTGAAATTTAGTAGAAAGAGAAATTAAGGAGGTGCCTCGGGCATTTAATAGTCGTAAGGCCCAGGAATCCCATTTCTCCTCACCCTGGTCCCCTAGATAATAATCCTTAACCCAATGTTGTTGAAGAGATTAAATGAAATGACATGAAAAGGACCTGAGAATTATGTTGTCCCATGCAATAGTGAGCTATTATGATCATCTTTGTAATAGCCAGGCCTGTGCTAAGCACACAGAAGTTGCACCAGAAATGTGTATAGAAGTGACGGCAACTTCTATGGGGTGGATTTTGTGCTATTCCTTGTCAAATGAATTTTGTATAATTCATTTCAACAAAAATAATCAAAGCATTCCCTTTTTGTTAATTATTTCCTCTAAACCAGAAAAAGAAAACACTTGTTGAAGTAACTTTTCTACTCAGTGGGGGAGAACCTCCCTAATTCTCCCAGCTGCCAGGGTTGCCGCTCTTTCTACCTCCTTCCCCACAAACCGTTCTGGCCCAGGGTGGCCACACCCTGGGAGTAGGCTGTATGGCAGATGCCAGGCTCGTGCCTGGGGGGTGGTAGGTGGGGAGACATTACCACTTTGTAGGCAGGCCGAGTGCTGGGGTCGGGTGCTGGGCTGGCTGGGAGCTGCAGGCTCCTCCGCTTCTCCTTCATGGAGCCACTCTGGTGTCGCCGCATTCGGTCAATCTGCTCCTCCACACTCATCTTCACCTTCCCCTCGCCTGGGAACACTGCACTCTTGGGGCGCTCCTGTTGCAGTGGGAAAATGAGGTTCTGACAAGTGCTTCATCTCTCACCTGCCTTGGCTTCCCTCCTAAATCCTTACCATTTATCTTCCATGGGAAGTCTGCCTGAAGTGGGTTGAATGGTGAGCCCCGAAAGAAGTGGCCGGGTCTTAACCCCTGGTACCTATGAATGTAACTTTATGTGGAAATATGAGATCATCCTAAATGAGAGTGGCTGCTAAGTCAATAATAGGTGTCCTTGTTGAGACAGAAAAGTGTAGAAGGTGACATAAAGATGAAGGCCGAGATTGAAGTGATTCATCTACACAGGAAGGAATGCCAAGGATTGCCGGTGATAGCCACAAGCTACAAGGAGTGGCCTGGGACAGGGTCTCCCTCAGAGCCTCCAGAAGTAACCAGCCCCACCAGCACCTGGAGACTGGGGACTTTTGGCCTCCACATCTACAACAGCATAAATTTCTATTGTTTTAAGTTACCCAGTATGTGGTAATTTGTTACAGAATCCTAGGAAATTAACATAGGTACTGGTACAGGGAGATACGTGCTAAAATAACAATTACCTAAAAGTGCAATAGAGACTTTAGAACTGGATAGTAAGAAGAAGATGAAAGAATTTTGAGGTATATGATAGAAAAAGGCTAGACTTCCTTGAAGGGATGATTGGCAGAAGGATGAACTTTGAAGATGATTCTGATGAGGGTTCAGAGGAAGTGAGGAACACAGAAGAGAAAGCTTTTATTGCCTTAGAAAACACAGTCACCCCTGGCCTCCATGGGCACTGGTCTCAGGGCCTCCTGACCCCTGCACACCATGGACACCAAAATCCACAAGTGCTCAATCTCCCATAAGGAAAATGGTGCCGTATCTGTATATAACCTACACTTATCCTCCCCTATTTAAATCATCTCTAGATTACTTATAATACCTAATCCAAAGTAGATGCCATATAAATAGTTGTTATACTGTTTTTTTATTTATACTCTTTTTTATTGTTGTATTTTTTTGCCCCAAATATTTTTGACCTGCAGCGGGTGAACCCATGGGTGCAGAACCTGTGGATATGGAGGGCTGACAGTACATATGTCATTCTGAACAGAATACTGGTAGAAATATGAATGTTAAAGATGCTTCTTTAAAACTGATGGGGTCTCAGAAGGAAATGACAAACATGTTACTGAAAAATGGAAGAAAGGCCATCTTATAAAGTGGCAGAAATTTGGTCAAATTGTGTTCTGTTGTTGAGTGAAAAGGAGGAATTTTAAGTAATGAATTTGGATATTTGGCTGAGGGGATTTCCAAGCAAAGTGTTGAAGGTGTGGCCTGGTTTCTCTTTGTACTCATAGTAAAATGAGAAAGAAAAGATAAAGGGGCGACACCTGTGGCTAAGTGTAGGGCATGGGCCACATACACCAAGGCTGGCAGGTTTGAACCCGGCCTGCAACGCAAAAATAAGCCGGGTGTTGTGGCGGGCGCCTGTAGTCCCAGCTACTTGGGAGGCTGAGGCAAGAGAATCGCTTAAGCCCAAGAGTTGGGAGGTTGCTGTGAGCTGTGACACCATGGCACTCCACCCAGAGCGACAGCTTGAGACTCTGTCTCAAAAAAAAAAAAAAAAGAAAAGAAAAGATAAATTGAGGAAGGAATTGTTAAGCCAAAAGGAACCAGTACTTTATCATTTGGGAGGTTCTCAGCCTACCCAGTTCACCCATCCACAAGGGATGCTTAAGTTGGGAAATTCAATGTTAGAAAAGTATGCCCTAGAGATAAGATCAAGAATGTGGCTGGTTTTTTATGTTGACTTTTTTTTCTATTCTTGTTTTCCCTTTTTCCTTCTGCTCCATTTGGAGCCCAGGGTTTCAGTCATCTCTCTATTTGGTCCCTTTGGACTGTCTTTGTTGATTCTAACTTGTAAATAAAGAAATTACTCACGTTGTAGGTATCTTATATTAAAAAAAAAAAAAAAAAAAAAAAAAAGAAGGTGGCTGGGTAACACTTTGCTGAAGAAAAGCACAGGACTTATAGAGCCAATCAACCATCTCAGAAGAAGCCAGAAATAGAGACAATTATCCAGGAAGGATCTATGGGGAATCCCCTAACGCTGCAGTCCCCAACCCCCAGGCTGTGGACTGGTACCAGTCCATGGCCTGTTAGGAACCAGGCCACACAGAAGGGGTGAGCACTGCAAGCAAGCAAAGTTTCATCTGTATAAAAGCTGCTCCCCATCGCTCATATCACCACCCAGCCTCTACCTGTCAGATAAACAACAGCATTAGAGTCTCATGGGAGCATGAACCCTACTGTAAACTGAGCATGTGAGGGATCTAGGCTGTGCAGATCTTCTAAGACTCTAATGGCTGATGATCTGAGTTGGAGGTATAATGTGCCTGAATCATCCAGAAAACATCCCTTAACCCCAATCCATGCAAAAATTGTCTTCCATGAAACTGGTCCCTAGTACCAAAAATATTGGGAATTGCTACTCTCATGGAATGGATCCCCTTGAAATATGAAGAAGATCTGGAAGGTTATTGAGACTGTTACACCAGCAAAACCACTGTCAGCTTGGACTGAAAGAGAGATTAAAAAAAAAAAAAGTAGGGAAAAAGATATCAGACTTCTGGGATTCTACAGGTGGGAAGTTAATAGAGATACTCAGGTACACATGTGCTAACCCGCAAGAAAAAGAAAGAATGACCCTGAGGGCAAAGCTGTGGATGCAGAGGCAAAGGCCAGAGAAGCAGGCCTGGAGCCAGGGGCTGATGGAGCCTCCACAAACCCCGAGAGCAGGGAGTGAGCCACAGAGGTTTGTTCTAAGGCTTTGAAACCGAATGGAATTTGCTCTGCTTATGGGGGACTGGTGACCCATTTATCACCTTCAATTTCTCCTTTTTATAAGGAATAGGACAGTCATTCCTGTCCCACCATTGTATTTTGAAAGATTATTTTCTAGTTTTACAGGTAGAGAAGAACTTTGCCTCAAAATGGATGATACCTAGAGTCTCACATCTATCTGATGGAGACGATTTATTTTAGATGATGAGATTTGAGATCTTTGAGCTGATGATATTTAGTTGACATTTTCAAACTTAAGAGTTGATGCCGACATGAGGTGAGACTTTTGAGAATTTTGGGGTGGGGCAAATACATTTTGCAAGTAGAATGGGAATGAAATTTGGGGCCCCAGGGTAGACTGTAATTACTGAATGACTAGTAGCCCCCAAAGTATATGTCTAAGTCCTAACCCCTGATATTTGTGACTATAACTCTGGAAATAGGTCTTTGCAGATGTAATTAAGAATCTCAAGGGGAGTATAAAGTGAGGATGGTTAATGGGTGCAAATATATAATGAGATAAAATGAACAATTTTTGATGGCACAACAAAGCGACTATAATTAACAATAAGTTTGGGTGTACTTTAAAATAACTGTAAGAGTGGAATTGGAATATTCCTAACACAAAGAGATGTTAAATGCCTGAGATGATGGGTATCCCAATTACCCTGATTTGATTAATTCACATCATATGACTGCATGAAAACATTAAAAAAAAAAAAAAAACACAGAGAAATCTCAAGATAAGATAATCCTGGATTAGCTAGGCCCTAAATCTAATGATGGGTGTCCTTATAAGAGTCAGAAAAGGAGAAAACACACAGAGAAGAAAGGAATGTGAAGATGGAGGTGGAGATTGGACTGCCAAGCCAAGCCAAGCCATGCCAAGAACTGCCAGGAACAGCCATTAACTAGGTGAAAGCCATGGAAAGTGTTCTCCCTCAGAGTCTCCAAATGAACTAACCCTGCAGACACCTTGATCTTGAATTCTGGCTTCCACAAGTGTGAGAGAGAAATTTCTGTTGTTTGAAGCCCTCTAGTTTGTAGTGCTTTGTTAACTGTTGGCAGTCTGAGGAAATTAATACACTGCCTTGGGTCAGCACATTTGGTTCTGAACACTGATTTTTGCCTCTTTCCCTCCTTTGCATTTCATTAAAAGCATAGCATGATCATTTTGTTAAATGTTCTTCTCCATTTATGATGCATATCTTCTGGGTCCTGACACATCTCCCTGGCTAGCCCTGCTGGATTTCAAACTTGCAAGGGATGGTGACCTTTTTATCACTTCCAATTTCTCCTTTTTGGAAGGAATAAAAGAGTCATTCCTGCCCCACCATTGTAGTTTGGAAGAGGATTAATTTATTTTCTAGTTTTACAGGTAGAGAAGAATTTTGCCTCAAAATAGATCATACATAGAGTCTCACAAAAACCTGATGAAGATGATTCATTTAAGAATTCCTCCCCCGGGCAGTGCCCGTAGCCCAGTGGGTAGGCGCTCGTTACATACACCGAGGATAGCAGATTGGAATCCAGCCCAGGCCTGCTAAAACAACAATGACGACTGCAACAACAAAAAAAATAGGCACTGTGGCGGGCGCCTGTAGTCCCAGCTACTTGGGAGACTGAGGCAAGAGAAGGGCTTAAGCCCAAGAGTTTGAGGTTGCTGTGAGCTATGACACCACAGCACTCTACCCGGGGAGACAGCTTGAGACTCTGTCTCAAAAAAAAAAAAAAAAACTCCTTGCCCAGTGGGGCTGTTGTCCCTCTCTTGCTTGTTCTACCTTCCTTCTTTAGCCCTGTATTTCTTGAGTAGTAGGGGCAAATGGGTGACACCCACACAGACCCCCAGGCTCACGGCCCAGCTCAGCCAGCTTCAGCTCTCAGAGCCTGCAAGACAGACACTCACCTGGGAGGAGAGTCCATTGCTGAGGCCGTTGGCATTCCTCCTCACCACTGCTGACGGAGTCACTTCTTCATCACTTGGGGACTTTGTCCGAGGGGGCACAATGCCTACTGCAGGGACAGAGAGTAGCCAGTCGGCCTCCTCGGGAACAGGAAAACTGGGAGTCTGCTTCTCAGAGAGAGGCCCACTCCCATTCTCCACTGAGGTTAAAGGCCCAGACTGGGCAAGCTCTCCCTCTGTCCGGCCTGTGGCCTTACTTTTAGGGGAAGATGGGTCAGGAAGTACCTTTGTTGAGAGCTGCCTGCTTCTCTGCCTCTACCTCTTGCCTGGTGGGCACAAGGCTGATGTCCCTGGGGGTGCCCAGGGGTGATGTCTGGTGGGAGTCTTTCTTGCTTTGCTCATAGTTTGCCTTGGGCTGGGGAGAAAGGATGAGAAGATGGTTGACGTAGTATGGCTGCTGGGAGCTGGCCCCTAGTGATTGTTTTTTGCTTTGTAATGGTTGAAGCTCAAGCCCTTGAAGACACAGGGAACAAGAAAGTCCTGCATGTGCTGAATGGAAGTAGACAGGGATGCACTGAGCCTCCCACTCATGGACCTTAAGGCTGGTCAACGCTGGGCCACCCTGGGGAGTGCGAGCCCAGGGCCTCCAGGAGGTTGAGGCCCCTCAACCTGACCAGTTGTCCTGGTGAGCACTAAGAAATACAGACCTGCTATAAGCCAGAGTCAAAAACCAGCCAGAGGAAGTGGCTACAAGGGCAAGTGTCTTTGAGGATTCCATAGGGGTCCCATTTGAGACTTGAGCAAACAGAACCAGGTGAGTCTTAGTACCAGGATTCTGGGAGAATGAAAGGAAACTTAGCTGCGGTCTGAGAATCATGAGACTAGAAGAGACTTCAGACCTCAGATATCTGAGTCACCTCCTCGCGTTGTATGGTTGAAGATTCTAAATCCCAGTGAGGAGAATATAGGAGGACTAGGCTAGAGGTGAGACACTGCAGCCATCGCCCAGCTAGAGAGCATGGGTAGGTCCCAGTCCCTTTCTTTACCTGTCAAATACAGGTAATGCTACCTGCTCTGCCAACTTCACTGGGCAAACCCTGAAGAGTTCATGCAAATTATGCACAGCTGAGCCTAGATAAGCATAAGGGTTTTCCAATTTTAGGCACAGAACTCCTTCTATTCACCATACAACCTCTTCCTGGCCAAATTATATATCTCCTGGATCTTGGCTGGGGATCCAGGTAAGAAAAGACAGAAGCCAACACAGAGGAGAAAATGGCCTGTACCCTTACCCTGCAGGGGTTCATGAGACACAAGACAAGGCAGAAGGAGAGAAAGTGTGGGAGGAGTGGGGCCTGAGAAGGGTTAAAGACAGGAAGGGATTGCAATGGCCTGGGGGGAGGTCACTCAAAATCCACTGGCTGGTCACGTTGCTGGGGAGTGGGACGTAGCACCAGCACCCACAACTATTGGCTGCCTGTGTTCCTGGGGCCAGGGGCTAGGGCAGCAACTCATTTCCCCATCACCCACAGAAAGCAAAAGGTTCGGAAAGAGGCCTGTGTCTCATCCATCCCTTTCCTTATCCCAGAGCCTAATGAAGCAGGGGGGCCTGGCGGAAATTGAGCTTTAAGAAAGCCAGTGGAGAAAGCAACTCCAGTGCCCTGCCTTGCCCCCTTGCCTGGCTCTTTGCCCCCATCCTCCCTGTCCCCACCCTCCAGGACCCAAGGGTGCTGGGTACCTGACCCCTGGCTGTGTCACCACTGCGGTGCCAGGAAGGGGAGTTGGGGTATGGCCAGAAGCGGCTCTCGCTAGGGAGTGGAGGGACGGTTGGAAGAGACTCCAGGGGGACGTAGGCTTTGGGGAGGGGAGGCCGAGGCGGGCCAGTTTCCTGAGGCAGAGAGAAGCCAGAGCATTAGGAGGAACAAGAACAGCCTCTGTGAGAGCAGGAGAAAAGAGCTGTTAGCAGGAGGCAGATGACAACACAGCTGGAAACCTGCGGCCTGGCCCACTGAACGCCCGCCCCAGGCCTGGAGAGTGCACCACCTCCACAGCTAACTCTGCTTTACCCTCAAGGGCCCCCTCGACTGAGCCCCCCTTGTTTGCCACTCCCCACACTTCTCAATTTTTCTCCCAAGTGTTCCCCCTGCCTCACCATCCTGCTAGGTACATTCCCACCACATACCTTTGCTTCCACCATCTCGCCTGCTGACAGTGTCTCTCTTTTGTTTCTCTAACTACCCAGATGCTCAACAGCCCAGTTTAAGTCCCACCCTCCTTTGGAGCTCTGAGCATTTCCAGTCTGAACCATGTGGCTCAATATTGAGACTGGCACCATCACAGTCCTAGGAATCTGTCTTGGCGCCCACTGGCTGCTGGGTTCCCTGGGTGAAGGCCCTTGGGGCATGCATGTGTATCTTTCTGAGAGGGCCTCCTAGCACCCCGTGCCCACAGCAGAGCCCCAATACATATTTGTTGATTAAATGACCAGGATATTGCTCCCCACACTGAGCCTCAGCCTTCCCACAGTCCTGGAATAATCCTGGATTTAAATTCCTAGGGACACCAGTCTGCTATCTACCCTAGTGCTCAGGCAGAGACCGTTCTAAAACGCAGCTAAAGGTAACAGAAGGAGAGAAGGACAGAAAGGGGGAAATCTGAAAGGAAGTTCACGAAACTGGCTCCCCTTAGACAAGGAGCCCAAGCGCTAGAACTGGGGGGCTCTGGGGGAACTGGATCTGGTCTCCCCTCCCTCACCTACCTTCCACGCCATTTCTCAGCTTACCTCGTTGGACCCTGGCTTGGTGGGGGACCCCTGAGAGCCCGACACCAGGGAAAAGGGACTCAGGGGGCTGGTGAGGCTGGCGGAGCTGAGAGGGCTGGCTGGGCTGTTGGAGCCATAGGTGGCCGAGGGCCCAAGTCCTCCTTGAGGGAAACAGAAGGGGAGAGAGATGAACAATGGAGAAGGGTGAGGCCCCAAGTGTGTATGGGCATGTGAGCGGAGGAGCCAGTGGAGTGCCCAGACCAGGGATGGGAAGGAGGCCCTGCTGGGGGGACTCATTACAGGTACTAGGACCACAGACTGACTGCTGAGGGTATGCTGGGCAGGGGAAGGTGGTGGGTGAAAAGGACCCTGCTGTCTCCAATGCATCAAAGAAAGCTAGCCTGAGGCCCAGGGCTTAAGGAAGACGCTAAAGTAGAGGTCACAGGTCACCAGTAGGCCTGTGTGCTTGGAGGGCTGGGGAGACTTAGGTATTCTTTGACATATTCTCAGGAGGAATCTCTGAGTGGTCTATTTGGTCTATGCCATGGGGGAAGATTTTAGAGCCCTGAGGAGACCCTGAGTACAATGTGAACTGGCAGAAATGGAGCCTAGGCCCAAAATACTGGAGCTGTTGAGGAGGCAAGCAGCCCGCGAGGCTGACGGAGGTGGCACTCACCTCTGTGCTTGGCTGTGTCCGTGCCCCTGGAGGGGTTGTTCTTCCTCAGCCCCTCCATCACATCCTGGATCCTCCAGATCTCCTTCTGGATCTGCCGGTTGAGCACTTCATTCTGAAACAGCCATAGAGTGAATTAAAGGAAATGACTACAAGGAGTGTCCCAGTCCTTCAGCCTGGGCCCGTCTGAACCCACCTCCCTCTGGGCCACAGGAGGAGCTTGTCTTGCGTGCATGCCACCCCCCCACCCCCCACCTGCTCAGCCGTCTTTCTTCTGGGAGCCTTGACCTCTTCGGCCTCAATAAGACGGTGCCCCAGAACTGCTGGGTCTCACAACCTACTCTTCAGAGCTCCCCCAGGGGAGATCAGGTGGCCTTAGAGCAAAAGTTCCACTAAGTGAACACTTCATGGAAGCCTGTTTTCCATGGGGACAAGAGCCCCCTGTGTATTTATCACATCCAAATAGCCTTTTGGTAATTAATGCCCACATCTAAATATATTCAACTATATTCAACTCTTTGAAAGCCAACTAGTAACCTTTTATCTAGCATCCCTCAGTACCAGGCGCCGTGCGAAGCGCTTTGCATATACAGTGTTAATTCATTTCAGCTGCACAGCGACTCTCTGCGGTAAGGGCAACAGCTGTCCCCACTTGAGAGATGAAGCGGCTCACGTACAAGGCCAGCTGCTCAGGAAGCAGCATGACACTGTCTAAATGTGGGTCTTTTTGACTCGAATGCTAGTGCTCTTGACTGTATCTCAATCCCATTGCCTAGAACACCTGTGTTTAAAGAGAGGTTTGACCCCGGGACATGATTGCATTTGGGTCCTCTGGGCCAGGGATCTTCACCCGGCCTAACCAGCCCCCAGGTAGGGCTCATGAGTTTCATTGCCAGAAGGGAAACAGGAAGAAAATGAGGGAAACCAGCGGTTAACTGCATCAGAGAGACAGAGCTTGCAAACTAGCTAGAGAAGGGGCAGGGCCTGGCTGGAGAAAACACAGAGAAAAGACAAGAACAAGAATTCCCAAGATCACTACGAACATCCTCCTGCCTCCCACTAGACCAGTGGTTCTCAACCTTCCTAATACCACGAACCTTTAATACAGTTCCTGTGGGTCGCGAACCACAGACTGAGAACCGTTGCACTGGACTGTTTTTAACCCGTCCCAGGAAGGAAAGCCTCTTTCCCGTCGAAGAAGTCCCAAGTAGATTTGCTCCCAGGCTGCCTCCACTTCTAATGTCTGACAGGTGTTTATATTTATGCATGTTTTTTAAGTCCTTTCGATTGTAAACACTTTATGCCTAACCTAGGTTTCCCATGCCTCCGCTTTAACTCCATGGCTTATGAATTGATAGAATCAAGAGAATCCTGTATTATCTTCGCCTGGAACTTAGTCTGTTATTAGTGGTCTGAACTTTTCCTTTTGTCTCAGGACTGACTCTTTGTCTTAAACCCCTGAGGTTGCTAAAGGGAGAAAGGAAGCCACTTCCATCCCTTTTGTCTGAAGGGAAAAGGGAAGGCACAGAGCACATCCCAAGTCCTGCCTGCTGGGGGCCCTTCCTCACCTGGATGTCCAGATTGAGCTGCTCCCAGAGGTCGTCATGCAGGGCAGAGACCTCAGACTCGAGGTTCTCATACTCTATGGTGCTGTTTGTCAGGGCCTGCAAGGGGAGAGGGTGGCATTTACTGAAAAGCTGTCCTCACCAAACATTCCTCCTTATCCTACAATGGGGCCTGGGACCAGGGTACCTGAGGTCTGGGGAGGAGGGCACAGAGGGACTGAAGGAGAGGGACACCAGGCCGAGACATTCTGATGACAGCCAAACACTAGCCTTACAAGAGATGCAACAGCCCATCCCACGGCAAACAGAAATTACAAAAAAACTGAAATCCAAAGGGGATAATTTCACTGTTATTATACCCCCCTGTCATCCCCAGGCTGGTGGATAAAAGTGGAGGGCAAAGAGGAAAGAGCCTGAAGAAGGATATTTGTTCTCTGGAGGTTAGAGACCATCTTCCATTCTGGGCCTTGTTTTTCTAGGGTTTTGGTTGCTGCTTCTCAGAGCCTAGCAGTCTCTGCTGGAGGGTCTGGCTGTACCCACTGGGAAGTGATATGCGCAGCAGCATTTGTGCCGGCACCTTGCTTCTCAAGGGAGACAACCCAAGTGGGCAGGAAAGGAGTTAGAGCAGCCAAGGAATTAAGAACCCTGTAACTTCACACTCTGGTACAGGTATGGTGGGAAATAAGTTCATCTTGGTGGAAACGCCATGGGCCATGCAGGCTGGTGTACTTGCTGTCTGTCTGCAAGGTCATTATTTATGCCCCGCCTGGAGAGGAGGGCCCTGCTCTCACCCTCCCAGGAGAATCTGGACTAGGGCAGCACAACCCTGGCAGTGGGGGCTCCCCCGCCCCGTGCTGAGCAGCAGTCAGCACAGAACCCCATGCCCCTGGGTTACCGTGCTCGCTTGAGACAGCTCCACGCGGATGTTGATGAGCTGCTTCTGCAGGGATTCCTTCTTGTGCAGTAGCTTCTCCGGGTAGGCGGGCTGGCTTCCGAACATCTCCAGCTCCTGGTGGGTCCCCATGAGGGCACTTTCCAGGCTTTCCTGCAGGAAGGCAGGAATGATGGGCATAAGCAGCCCTGGTAGCTCCTTTCTGGGATGTGTTAAGCAGAGGCCTGAGCCCTTAGAGATTGAACAAGCAGCTGGGTAGAGGCTGTCCTCACCTCGGCTAAGATCCCTGGAAAACCGTCAGCAGTTCTGTTTAAGGGTGGGACATAAGCTTAAGGAAGGACAAAGCTCTGACAGCTTAGGATGGAGGCAGCAGCCCATGACCTTCTCTAAGCTAGGCCCGCTCCCGCCTATCCCCCACAGTTTAAGGCCACCCCCAGGTTCTCACCTTCTCAGCTCGGAGCTGCTGCACAAGCCGTTCCTGCTCCCTCACCACCTTGTTCTGCTCACACAACTTGCCCAGCACCTTCTGGGAGAGGGACAAAGAAGGGGATGAAGGGCACAGATTGATGGGGATCTGGGAACTGGGTTGGCAGGCCTGGCCTTTGGGTACAATCTTCTCTTCCCTACTGAGGAACCCTGGACCACAGGGATAGAAAGATCGGGCTCCATCTTGACAGGGCAGATGTGCTTATTCCCTGAGGAAGTGGCTTGGGTGGGCATGGCTGAGAGCCCAGTGTTAAGCTCCTGCACCCCTGTCCTCCTGAGGGCTGCATCTCACAAAGGGCTGGAGAGAAAACATAACCTCACTTCCTAGGCTAGCTGGGAGAGGCAGACAGGGCTTGGGAATGAGCAGTCCCAGAAAGCAAAGAGCAATGTAAGCTGGGCCCTCAGCCCCACAGGACCTCACCTTTCTCTCTCACCCCCAGATCCTGTCCTTCCTCCCTCCCTCCAAGGTGTCAGGATGGCTGACCCTGGCTGGGGTCCCTCTGAGGTCCAGGCCTGCTGGGGCCTATCCTCTACCCTAGCCGGGCCAGTGGTGGGGAGGAGGCGGGTTAGGCCAGACTCTCTTTTGGAAAGCCTTTCACTTTCCTTGTCTACACCTCCACTCTTGCCATTCCTCAGATACCTGCCTTGCTCCTGGCTACTAAGCCAAATCTTGCCCTCTGGGCCTTTTTACTTGAGGGCCAGCTCACGTGCTACTTGTTTGTCCCTGACCCACCTGCCCACACTGCATCACTTCCCCACACCCCTGCAGAACCTCTTCTGAGTCCCATTTAGGGTATGACCACATGCTGTCACCTACTGCTGCCTGTGGCCCTGCAGCCCTGCAGGGACTAAGGAATCTGATGGGCACAGAGTGGACTGGCTGATCTATCTCCCAACAAAGTCTGTATTCCTGTTATGAGAAGATCCCACTGCTGTAGACAAGAGGACCGTGAGCTCACTGGAAAGACACATATAGCCAGTGTGGGAGGAAAGGGTGAGTGGGTGGTGAGATCCAGCAAAGAAGGGGGAGGGCGAGGAGGGGCAGGCAGAATGTTGTCTTTGTGGTGAGACAAGATGTGAATCAAAGGCATGAAGACACCAAGAGGACAGAAAGAGGGAGGAGGGAAAGCCCCTCCCAGAGAAGGGGAGGATGAGGACAGCAAGAGGAGGCCAGGTGGACAGAGGGGCAGGGAGCGCTGCTCTTACATCTGTGTCCTGCTCGTTTAGCTTGTAGGTGTGGAGGCCGTCCCGGAATACTTCTGGGTATGGAGGGACCTGCAGGAACAAAGGCTGGTTACCACAGGGGAAGGATGAGGCCGTGTGGGGGTGGGAAGCTGATGTCACCCCCTGCTCTGCTCCTGCCAGAGACAGTGGTCCTCTGATGGCTTCTGTTCCAGGGGAGCCAATTTTCTGAGCTAATTTTCTGTCCCCTGGCTAGGAAGCCTGTGATGGCCAGACGATACTCCATCCCAACTATCCTGATTCTGATGAGAACAGAACCCTGGTCAAGCCATGCTCTGCATTCCCTCTCCCATCAGCTCCAGGTCCTGCTGCTGAGTGGACTGTGAGGGTGTGTAGCTCCTGATGGCTTTTTGGTAACCACCATGACATCAGTGAATGCTGTGGCTATCTGTGGGGATAAGACATGGGAGAATGGTAGCCAAGAGCCATGGAAACATTTAAGAACTATTGCCCTAGCAGACTGAACACCTGTCACAGGGCTCGTGCCTAAACCAGGATTGGCATGAATTCGCAAGTATCTCTGGGTCCAGCAAATGTTGCTTAGTCTGGATGACGCATCTTGTGACCACTGCACATTTTCCACACCTGTGGCATCGGATGGTTCTGTGTTACACCCCTCATGCCCTTAACCCCCATGATGTCTACCAAGAAGACAGCAAATATGGAATACAAGTCCTGCACATTCCAAAGCAGATTTGCAATCCCAGCATGGCATGAGATGTAGGTGCTGGCTATCTCAATGGTTTGGAAAATGGGCCTTGGATTTACCCATGAACGTGAAGAATGGAGGTGACATAGAGGAATTAAGGAAGGAGACCAAGCTGAGTCTGTCTCCAGGGAAGATGAGGCCTGGCAGATGAGCGGGTTGGGCGAGTAAGCCTCATCCCAGATGGGGCGACTCAACCATGCACAAGCAGCTGAAATGGCATTGGCGGGGACCATGCTGCCAGGCAGAGGTCTTACTTGCATGAAGAGTTGGGCCCTGGGGGAGGAGTTTTCCACCATGCGATTCACCATACTGATGAGAGTCTCACTCTCACTCATCTGCAGCAGAGGAAGGAACGGACGATTCACCCTCAGACCCATCTGGACGTATCTCCCCAATATCCACCTGTGCTTATTTTCCAGGAAACATGGGAGGGCATCTCCTTTCAGGGTCTCCAGCACCCTCTGCATGACCTCACCCATTACTCACCCCTTGAGACCTATTTTCAGGATCAGCATTAAAGCTGCCTTGGGGAAAGGCCACAGAAGGAAAACCAAGAAGGTCACTGGGCCCTTATTGGTGGCACCGAAGAGGCCCAGCCTAGTGACTCTTGCCCAGGGTACCTGTTATGGCTCCTATCCACAGCTGGCCACAGCTGTCATCTCCTTTCCCTGATACCATTTCTCACACTACTTTGGACAAAAACATTACAGGCAATTGGAAAGACTGTCTCTCAAAATTTGAACTAAACAAAACAACTAAAAAAGAAAATCTGGGACCTGCTCTCTGGATGGGTCTTCACAAATAAACAGGTACCAATCCCTCTCCCTGACTCCTGCCCACCCCTCAGCTCTAGTGTAGAAAGGACTGCTAAACATGGTTTCCAGAGCTGGGCTGGCAGCATCCATGATGATCTCAGATGACACTAGGGAGCAAATAAGGAGGCCAAAACAAGCGGACCACGTTAAAGGGACATCGGGTATGGGAACACTGTTCTCCAAAACATTATCTTTATATTTCAAAGATCATTAGGAACACTGGAGGTGAAAAGACTATTTGCCAAATTAAAAAAAAAAAAGAGAAATATAGGGAGGAAGGGAGGCTGGGATAAAGAGGAGGAGAAAGACAAGAAAGGGTTTATGAGGGACAGGGCAGAAATGCCATTGTTTCCCCCATTGCTTTCAACGTGAGGATTAAAAAGTGGTGATCATCAGGGAATGTCTTTGGCCGTGTCCCTTTAACTCCATTGCTCTACAGGGGAAGGCAGCAGAAGACAGAGGGAGCTGTGCAGGAAAAGCTTTTTGGGAGGGATAGTGAATGAGGGAAGGGAGGACACCTTAGAGCCACATTAGGGAAGATTTTCCGGGGTCACACTTCGGTGGGCTCCCTATGTTTCTTCCATTGTCTCCCCAATCACGCCTATGCTATCTTCTCTTCCTCTTACCCCTTTTTTATTTTTTGCAGTTTTTGGCTGGTGCTGGGTTTAAACCCGCCACCTCCGGTATATGGGGCCGGTGCCCTATTCCTTTGAGCCTCAGGCGCCGCCCCTTTACCCCTTTTAGGCAACAGCCAAATGCAGCCTTTCTTCAGCATGCCATAGACAGGGCAAGGGCACTCACTATCTTATTTGGAGGGTCTTCAGCACTCGGAAAGGCTTTGCTAGGATCTGATTTTTCTATCTCAGAGTTACATTTTTTTTCTATTAAATATAAAATATAAAGTATGATTTAAGAGGCTTTCAAAAAAGTACTTTTTTTTTTTTTTTTTTCATTTCGTTTTTGAGACAGAGTCTCACTCTGTCAACCTGGCTAGAGTGCCGTGGCATCGTAGCTCACAGAAACCTCAAACTCTTGGGGCTTGAGCAATCTTGCTTCAGCCTCCAAAGTAGCTGGGACTATAGACATCCACCATAACACCTGGCTAGTTTGTCTATTTTTAGTAGAGATGGGGTTGTGCTTTTGCTCAGGCTGTTCTTGAACTCCTGAGCTCAAGCAATCTGCCTGCTTCAGCCTCCCAGAGTGCTAAGATTACAGGTGTGAGCCATTGCACCCAGCCCCAAAAGAGCACTTGTAATATGAGGCTGAGTCTTTGTGAGAGTTAAAGATCAACAAGAACATCAACCACATTTTTGCAAGGATCCGAACTCAAGTCTATCCCCATCTTCACAGAGTATACATGTGTATTTATGTGTGTATAGACTATGTTTAATTTGAATGGGCTATGCACGTATGGTGTGTGTGTGTGATATGCATATGGACTGTAAATGTGTGTGTGTGAGTATACATGGGACAAGACGTATCTACCAGCACATCAGGCTTCAAGAAGGAACCGGAGGCCCAGGCTCTTCCTAGGCACCCACTGACCTCATTCCTTCCTAAAGAGTAGATTAAAGCAATAAAGGAAGGGAGAGGAATGCTCTCATCCTGGCCTCCTCCCACCTGTATTGTGGCCCTGGGGCTCTTTCAACCCATGTGGGCCTAACACTAGGCTACTTTCTGTCTCTCCAAAATGTTAGAGGTATTTTGCATGAAAGCACCTAATCCAGTGCCTAATACATAATAAGTGGTGCTCAGTTGATATTTTTGAGTTTTAGAAAAACAACAAAATAATAATACCAGTGATCACCACTCCTTGTCAATGCCTAACAAAGAGCTCTCACAGACCTTCTCATTTGATTCTCCCGATAAATCTGAGGCAGAAAAGGCATTTTCTATAATGCTCATTTTGTGACTGAGAAAACAAAGACCCAGAGAGACTAGTGACATTTCTAAATTAAAATAAAAATCCTACAAATAGCAGAGGTGGAACTAGAGTGGCAGTGTCTATGTTCTAGACTCTTCTCAATATAATATTGCCTAAGAATATTACCCTTTCTCTAGAAGGGGTCCTCTGGAAGGTTATTTCTCAAGGCCCCTGCCTAACATCCCAGCCCCTCTGAGAACAGAAGCCCCTCTGAGAACAGGAAGGGGCCCTGCTGTCCACACCAATTGCTTGGCCAGCCAGACACGCTGGATGGAATAGAAAGTTAATCACACAGGCCAGGAGCCAGGAGGCAGGAGGACATCGAGCCCTGCTTCTCCCCATTCCAAGGCACAGCCAACCTTGTTTCTCACAGAAATGACCCTGTGCTTCCCAGCCTTGATTTGAGTTGGCAACCTGGGACTTGTATCCACATGGACGAGAATGTTTGTGGTGTGGACACAACATGCTGCTTCCAGAATTGGAATGCAAGGTCCCCAAGGGCTGGGTGTCATCCCTGCTGACTAAACTGTAGATATGCTTCTATGAGGATGATCTCTTTGGGACATTGAGGCCCAAGGAGATGGGTCATGTGGCTTGCATATTCTCTGAAGTCAAGATTACAGGTTTTTCCTGAAACTTTATTATTTTATTTTATTTTATTTTTTTAGAGACAGAGTCTCACTTTGTCGTCCTCGGTAAACTGCTGTGGCATCACAGCTCACAGCAACCTCCAGCTCTTGGGCTTAGGCGATTCTCTTGCCTCAGCCTCCCAAGTAGCTGAGATTATAGGCGCCCACCCCAATGCCTGGCTATTTTTTTGTTGCAGTTTGGCCGGGGCCAGGTTTGAACCCGCCACCCTCAGTATATGGGGCCAGTGCCCTACTCACTGAGCCACAGGCACCGCCCTTTTCCTGCAACTTAAAAAATGTGAAATCATCCTGATAAGGTTTGACCACAGCTTTGTCACATTATAGATGTTTCCTCAGCTGTAAATGGAATCAAAAACTCGGAGTCACATTCTAAGCTCTTCTGTTCACTGCTGTGTGTCTTTGGTATGTTATTAGCTCTCTGTGCTTTTAAGTTTCCCTCAGCTATAAAAGGAAGATGATAGCAGTACCCATTTTATAGGGTTGTTATAAAGATTAAATGACTCAGGGATCTGCAACATGCATAGAACAGCATAGGGCACAGAGGAAGCACCCAATTATGGTAGTCACTGCCATAGTTATTATTACTATTACTATTATTATTATTATCATTATTATTTTTGAGACAGAGCCTCAAGCCGTCACCCTGGGTAGAGTGCTATGACATCACAGCTCACAGCAACCTCCAACTCCTAGGCTTAAGTGATTCTCTTGCCTCAGCCTCCCACGTAGCTGGGACTACAACACCACAACACCCGGCTATTTTTTTATTGTAATTGTTGTTGTTGTTGTTTGGCAGGCCCACGCAGGATTCAAACCTGCCACCTCTGGTGTATGTGGCTGGTGCCTTAGTCGCTTGAGCTACAAGAGCTGAGCCTTATTATTACCATTATTGTTAGGATCTTTTCCACCGTCCCAGGATGCCTCCACAGGACAATGCAGTGTACTTCCAGGTCCCCTGCGGTTTGTAGCACAGAGCTGAACATAGGAGTATATACCCATCTACATTTGCTGGGCACTTGCTCAGCAGACTGACCCCTAGTGAGTATCTAATCTCAGTGAGTGTCACAGTTCCCTGACTCTACAAGGCAAGAGAGCCATGGAGAAGAGCTGTGAAGCCCAGACAGCCCAGTGCCCACCATGTGGGCATGCTCCTCGCCTCTTCAGCCTGTTCACCTGCAAAGGTGGGTCAATACTACATCCCACTTCCTCTATCTACTGCTCTGAATTCTCAGGAAAGCATGAACTGTGTGTGTAAACAGGCTTCATGGAGGAACTAACAAATATATTGAATTGATATTATTTTTTAAATCATCCTAGGAGGGTCAATAGGCCTCCATCTACAAATTATGGCGTTTAACAGCCACCTGTGGAACAGGCTGTGCTACCTTCCTGGATTCAGGCTGAACTAAATCCCTGGCATCTGGGGCCCACGCTGGGAGCTCCTGCCTCTCCCAGGAAAAAATGCAAATGCCCACTTGCCCCCTGAGGGCAGTTCCATCAGTGCTGAACACTGGAGAAATAATAAGAGGTGGCATTAATTATTCATGTTCTCATTTATTATGCTTCTTTCCCCAGGAAACTCCCAGCTGCCCTAAAGGGCTTTGAAGAGAAAGGAGGTGAGGGAGCAAACCAAAACATAAGCCACTTTGTTGTGTCCGGGTTGCACCAACAAAGGTTGTCAAATGGCTGGAGATGAGAGGTGGGGAGGAGTGGGGAGACGTGACAGAGGGCAGTGGGATGATGGGGGCACCAGCTCTGCCTACCTGCTGATCCAAATACTCTAGGTTTCTTTGCAACTGAAGATCTAAAAGTTCATCCTACCCGGAGCCCGAGGCCCAGAGGCCAAACAGCAACACAAACAAACAGGAACACACAAAAGAAAACAATAAAAAAGAAGCAAAGCAGTTAAGAGTTAGCTGGACAAGGAGAGGTCTCTCTCTCTCTGCCCTTGAAGAGTTTTGGGGAAGGGGGTGCTGGTAGGCAAATTAGTTTTCTACCAGACACTCCCAGGGACAGGAGGGACATACTGCAGGCCCCAGCCTCATCTCTCCTAGGTCTGTCTCGGCCTCCCTGGGAGAGGTGAGCACTGCCAGGGCAATTAAGGCAGCACTTCTGAGTTTTAGCAGTTATTTCTGAGTTTTCTGAGAAAATGGGTTGTTACTGGATGGGTGCTTTCGTTGTGGGTCAAGGCTACAGAGTCTGAACAGTGGCACAGTGAGAATCAGACAGAGGAAGGAGCAGCAGCCTCCAAGCCTGCCAGGCCTCCTCCTCCGGCCTCCTGGTGCTGTCATGGAGAGCGGTTAGCCATGGGCTTTTGGGGACAAGGAGTCCATCTGTTGGTCTCAGTAGTTTTCCCCTACCCACCCAAGGGCAGCATCTGCATATCATTCTCCAAGTGGTTGCAAAAATTCTCAGGAGAACAAATTCCAAGGAGAGGACACTAAGCAGGAAAGGGGTAAAAAAAGGAGATGCCATATGGAAAATCTTTCTCAATGACACTACTTCTTTCTTTCCCTAAAGGTAGCATTCTAGGCAAAGGACAAACTTGAAATAAATACACTTACAGGAAGTAAATGTAAAAGGCGTCGCCTGTTGTGGGGAGCTCTAAGCTTCCCAGTCCATAACCTATATCCCCTGCCCAGGCTCCCTCTCCTGCATGCTGGAGAAGAGAGCTGTGCTGAGGGTGAGAGGGCTGGGGGTATTACATGTGCTCAGGTCTCATCCATGCTCCTCTGACCTGTGTCACAGAGGAGAAGGGCCACTGGCACCAAACTTGGTATGTGAGCTACGGTGCTGGCCGTGAGGGAGGAGATATCCAGAGGCTGCCCAGAACCAGGTGGGCCAGGTACTGGGCATAGAGCATCTCTGGAGTCTGCCCCAGTTTAGCTCCACTCTGGGTGCAGACAGAGGGAGGAGGTCCTGAGGTGGGGTGGAGGGCAGGAGAGGACGTACCATCTTATCGTGGACCGTGGGGGATGGTGGGTAGTTGTAGGGGAACAGTCCTGCAGGGACTGGCCGCCTGTCTCCCAGGTAATCATACTGGAAGAGAAAGGGATCGCAGAGGTGAGGGGTCCAGCTGGGACACAGACTTCCCCACCAGTTGAAGCTTAAGGTTAGGGTTGTTTGTATTTGGTCCCAGAGCAGATGCTAAACCAAAAGGACAGCAGCGCCCCCCTCATGATGATCTATCTGGTCCTCACGATTTGCTAAGACAGAACCCTCTCTTCCCTCTTTAATAAGACTGCATGGTTCTTGGCCCAACCTGGGGCAGGGCACAGAGAGCCCACACGGGGGCAAAGAAATCCCCCAAAGCAGCTCTCCTACAGACAAAGTTGCAGACCAGCGGCTCCCCAGGCAGCATCGCCGGTCCTGTGTACACACAGCCCAGTGGCCCTGTGTCCCAGGAGGTCCCGTGTCTCAGATGCCCTCAGATCTCTGCCTTTTCTCAGCAGATGGTCTTAAGCTTCTGGGAGTCTCAGGGGTGGGGAAAGAAGGGCAGGCCAGTAGCTTACCTTGGGGGAGCTGATGGATCGCCTCATCACATAGGCAGCAGGGTCAGCATAGATGTCTTCACTGCGAGGTGGCAGGCGCTCAAAACGAGCACTGGGTGAGCGGACAGGGGAGTAAATGTGGGCACGGCTGTAGGAGCCCTGGCTGGGTGAGCGGGGCACAGAGTGAGACCGAGGCTGTAGGGACAGGCGGCGCAGGGAGCTAGAGGCAGCATCCAGCTCGTCATAATAGATTGGCTGCCGGGAGGGGCTGGGAATCCAGACGGTGCCATCCTGCCGCCCATAGCTGGTGGACTCCTTCCACTCGCGCAGCTGGTAGGCAAGGCTGCCCCCATTACGGTAGGCATGGCGCTTATCCTCCAGGGCCCAAGGTGGGCTAATCCGATCATAGGCAGGCATGGAGCAGATGCTGTCCGGCCGCACCCCTGGTGGGTAGTACTGGTAATCATCAGGGTATTGAGAGGAGTAGGGGCCATAATACTCAGGGACCCTGCGGGACACAGGGTGGAACCTAGAGGGACTGAGAGAGAGAGGGCATTGTAAAGGAAGGCAGACAAAATGAGCACCTCTCCACCAACCTGCCTGTGCTCCAGCCCCACCTCCAGGTCTTCCAACCTGCAGCAGGGTGCTTGATGGGTACACCAGGCAGAGGTAAGGGAAAGACCTGTCCTCAAAGCCCCCTTACTCCACCAGCTTCCTGAGGCCAGAAATTACACCATTCAAAGTTTTGATCTCTGGTTTTGTTTTGTTTTGTTTTGTTTTGTTTTGTTTTGTTTTTTTAATGAAATGCCCCTAGAGGCTCAGTGCCCATAGCACAGTGGTTACGGCGGCAGCCACATGCACCAAGGCTGGGGGTTCAAGCCTGGCCCGGGCCAGCTAAACAATAATGACAACTGCAACAAAAAATATCCGGGCGTTGTGGTGGGTACCTATAGTCCCACTACTTGGCAGGCTGAGGATAGAGAATTACTTAAGCCCAAGAGTTTGAAGTTGCTGTGAGCTCTGACACCACAGCATTCTACCAAAGACATCGTAGTGAGACTCCATCTCAAAAAAAAAAAAAAAAAAAGGAAGAAACTTTAATTCTTATCAGCCATTTCTATCTCATTATGATAATCATCACATCCTTTCCAAGGGAGGCAAATTGAAGAGAGTCTACCAGGGTCCTGAAGGCGGGCAGCACAGGGGGCATGAAAGGGCAGCTCCCCAACTGTCTGATCTTGTCAGGGACAGAAGCAGAAGGTTCCTAGGACCCATCCCAAGTGAGGCTGTATCCCCAGAGCAGGCCAGATGTCCCCCACCCATGCTAGACCACCAGCAGTGAGCCAGCCAGTAGGACCCCAGGGTCCACTAGAGGGCAGGTTCCTCCCAGGCCCCACGCCTTCCCTAGGCTGTTGCTTCTGTCCCTAGGGAAGGAGCCAGAGGCCCCACTCACCCTGATGGACACTATCCGGCCCAAAATATGTCTCCAAATATTTGAAAGCCAGTCATCAGATAAAGGAATAATCTAGTCAAAGAAAAGACCAATGGGGCAGTGCCTGTGGCTCAGTGGGTAGGGTGCTGGCCCCATATACCAAGGGTGGCGGGTTCAAGCATGGCCCCAGCCAGCTAAAACAGCAGTGACAACTGCAACAAAAAATAGCTGGGCGTTGTGGTGGGTGCCTGTAGTCCCAGCTATTCGGGAGGCTGAAGCAAGAGAATCGCCTGAGCCCAAGAGTTGGAGGTTGCTGTGAGCTGTGAAGCCATAGCACTCTACCAAGGGTGATAAAGTGAGACTCTGTCTCAAAAAAAACAAACAAAAAAAAAAAAAAAAAAAAAAACAAAAAAAAAAAAAAAAAAAAAAAGAAAGAAAAGAAACAAAAAGAAAGACCAATGAACTGCTTTGTTTTCTTTTGTTTCTTTAACTTCATATAAAGACAGCTTTCAAACAATTAGAGCTGTTCAAAAATGGAGTGAGTTGGCTTGGTGGTTACTGAGTCTCGTTTTGGTAGAAACGTTGGAGCAAAGAATTTGTAGGGGGGGTGGTCAGTAGCATAGTCAGATATCTGACTACAAAAACGTCAAGACCCCTGCCCTAAGCTGCTGTTTCCTGGGCTACCCAGCACCCCGTGGAGGGCCCTGGGGCACACTATCCCCTCTTCTGCAGGAAGTAGACAGAGGAGGCAACAATGGGGCAGCAGCTAAACTCTGAATACAGCAACATGGGGCAGGAGAGGATTGGGCAGGCTGGGAATCACAGCTTGGTTTCTCAACTCAGCCTGGCTTCCAGAAGGTTTCCAGTAGGGGATGCCTCTCAGGCTACCAGACCATTCCCGACACCCCAGCCCCACCTTTTGCCCTACCAGGCCTCACCTCCGAAGGTCTTCAGGTGGGGGCACCCCCCGGCGCAGGTTCACCCACTGTTGAAGCTGGTTCATGGAGCTCTTGCGCTGGGCAATTTTGTCAGGGTTGGCACGTGGTGGGAAGCTCTGCCGACGTCCCCCACTCTCTCCGTCCTGAGGCGGGAAAGCCGTGCTCCCCGGCCGGCTTGGGGAGCTGTACTGCCAGCCATTGGGCTGGGCAGGCTGCTCCCCACCCCCTGGGACCCTTGGGCCCTCAGGATAAGGGCTGCCCGGCTCTGAGGCTGGTTCCGGTCCAGCTAGGATGCCGTTGGCTTTCACCAGCGGCTCTTTCTTGACTTCAGGCCTCTCGGGCCTCCTCTCTGCCTTCTCACAGCCTCGGCCATCACCCTCCCCTCGAGTCTTGGCCTCTGGCTCGGGCGTGGGGAGGCTGTTGTGGGGTGTCTGGTGGTGGTGTTTGCTGGGTGGGATATTCTCTGAGTTTGGCTTCTCATGGCTGCAGGGGCCAAGGGAGATGTTGTAAGTCACTCCAGCATCGAGGTGGGCAAGGGTAACAGGGGAAGGACAGGCAGGAAGGTATGACAGAACCAGGATTCTCTGAATTCCAATTCTGCTTTGTAAGTCCTACTGCCGTATCTTCTTGTTCCAGCCTGGGTAATTATACAACACAACCCACCCTACCCCCACCACCTAGGCCTGCCATGCCCTTCTGCCCCCTGCGTCTGCTCTGCAGGTCACTTTCCACTCGAGTCTGCCAGCCTGCTTTGAGCTTTGAGCCCCACCTTCAAGCTACAGCCAAGTCTAACCTCAGCTGGTCTTGGTTTTCTCCATAGTCTGTCCCTGATCCAGCTCCCCAGCCCCCCAGCCCAGTTTGTATTCTACTGAGGTTTCACAATGGTAACCACCAGGGACAAAAGCTTGTTACAAGTCAGCTTTCTCTCCTGTAGAAAGTTACTTGTTTGGTGTGGCGCCTGTGGCTCAAAGGAGTAGGGCGCCAGCCCCATATGCCAGAGGTGGTGGGTTCAAACCCAGCCCCAGCCAAAAACTGCAAACAAAAAAAAAAAAAACATGAAAGTTCCTTGTTACTTAACTTCCATGAATCTTTAGCTCCTCATTGGCAGAATGGGTATTATGCTACTGCCTCTCCCAGGACTGCTGTGAGATAAAACATGGCAGGGACCAGGGGCAGAAGTTGCTGCCTCCAAATTCACAGGCTTATAAATACACCAGTCCCCATCTCCAAAACATGTTTCTTCCAGGACTGGTTTCCAGTTAGAGTACAGGCTCCACAAGGGAAGGCGCATGGCATGCTTTCACCCTTGTATTCCTAGCACCCAGTACAGTACCTTACACATTTAAACTTACAATAAGTATCTGTGAAATGGATGAATGAACTTCTGGAAGTACACCCCTTGGTTGAAATGAAACTTATGACAATTTTCTCCCTACAGCTTCCCAAATTCAACATATTCAAGTATCCTTGTTGAAACACTGCTTGGTAAACATTTCTAAGACATGTGAAGAGACTTGGAGTCTACACTGTAAACCCCCCTTCTTCTGGGTCCCTGTTAACACCTAAATCCAGACTCAATACCCAGTTACAGGAGAGACAGACGCCGAGCCCGTGGGTGATGGCGGGCAATGGAAGCGGCCATATGTTGAGCATTGACTACATGGCAAGCGTTTCATGTGCACTATATGTAGTCCTCACGACAGTTCTAGGAGGTAGGATTACAGGTGCTGGCTTTGAGCAGAGAAATCTGAGGTTCAGAGAGCCTAAGTACCTTCCTTACACACTGAGGTCACGCTATGACCAAGTAGCCAAGTTGTGATTCAAACCTGAGTCTACTTTTTCCCCAAAGATTGTGTGCTTAGTACACACAGCCAAGAAAAATGAGCAAATGACCCTGATCTCTGACCCCCAATGGAAGCTGCCTTCTCTCTTGGTTCCCCCTACCTCAGATTGAAGAGGAGGGGCTGGTAGGGGAAGAGAGACTTCAGCTCTGGTGTCACTTAGCCTCCTGCTCAGATACAAGGAGACACACTCTACAGGGGTTCGAGCCAGTATGCTGGCTCAGCAATGTTGTGGAGTGGACACTTCTTCAATCCACCTCTTTCTCCTCCCCACACCCTAAAGGCCAGGATCCTGCCACTCACCCATGATGCACAGCTTGGGGTGCTGACTTCTGGGCTGGAGGGATCTGTACACGGGCGGCCTCCCCCATGGCCTGGATCCAGGCCTCCTGCTCCTCAGGACTCTCAGCACTGAAGAAGTAGGTACGGACGCCAGCATGCTCTGCCTGTGGGGAGAGGCAGTGCGTGGAACTGGACGCGGCCTCATCTACCCAGCACACAGTCACCTGTTGGGAGAGGACACCAATACCCAGAGTGGGCAGTCAGTTGGGCCATTCCTTGCACTTGCAGCTATTTTTCCCACAAGGGCTCAGGAGCAAAGTGAGGGCGGTAGCCCACAGCTATCTCAAGCACTCCAGCTGGTATCCAGATATCTGCCTTGGCTAGCTCTCTGGATGCCATTAGGCCACCCAACATAATCAGACAAGCCTCCCACCTGGGGTGAATATAAGCAAGAGGGACAATTACCTCACCCACCTTCCCATCAAATTCCATGTCTGTTTTGAAAGGCAATTTAACCGTGTCTTGGGGAGATGATCCCCTCGGGAGCATGCCAATCTCAGCCCCAGCTTCACCACTGAGAAGCTAGCACTGTCTCGTCTGTGTGAGAAACAGCCACGTCCCATCCATGGCACCAAGGGCATGCACTGGCACATAGACAGGGCACACTACCTAGTTGGCGGCTGGAGCAGGCATAGCGGGCGGAACCCAGAAGAGAGCTCCTGTCCAGAGGAAGGGTCCTCACGTGGTCAGAAGGAGGAGAAGCAGAGAACAGGTCAACCAAACACCAGAGGGAGAGACAGAAGATGATGTGGCAGGAAACATTTAGGAGCACAGTAAAGGAGGGATATTCTGACTGTCCCCTTCTACTCAGTGTCACCCCTGTGAATGTCGGCACCCACCAATACCCAGTTCAAGGGGTGAGGAGTGGAGAGCTTGTACAATGGAAATCTGGGCTGGTGGTGTAGAGTAAGCCAGGGAATCCCAGTGCTGACCCAGGCTCTGCTCCTGACCAGCTCTGTGACAGCAGACAGGCTGTTTTTTTGCTCTGGCCTTAACTGCTGCATCTATTTAATGCCTGGTGAAACTCAGGGAAAAGGCGACAGGACTAAATTTTCTGCAACCTCAACATACTCCTCAGGTAAGACTCTTAGTCTCTGGTAAAAATCAGGTAACCTGGTTTATCTCACTCAAGGGGAGATCTAGCAGTGATTAAGCATCTCAGATGTGAGCCTCACTCTAGCCTCTGACCCCTTGGGTAGGTCTCTGGAGGTTGGGAGAAGAGAGGGCTTTTCTGCAAGCCTCAGGGCTCTCCTAAGAACTCCAGAGGGCTGCACTGCTGCTAGGATACTCTCTAAATGTTTTCCTGGCCAGACCTTACCATGAAGCCCCCTTAATTGCAACCGATCCCTCCTCACCTGCATGTATCCCTAGCCCTCAATTTCTTTCCACAGGAGCCATCACCCAGGGAGAGGCAGGGGTGGGCCTGCTTCTTCTGGCTCCTTTGCAGGTCCCCACCCTCCAGCAGAGGAGCCAGCATGAGGGCAGAACTCAGGGTGTGGGAGAGGGTAGGGGAGGTGCTGAAAGACAGCCAGTGAAGCTGTCAGGAGGCAGCTGGGATGTGAAACTGCACAGGGGTAGGGAGACCAGGGGCCCGAGCAAGCACTCTGGGTGGAGTACACAGGGTTATTGTAGAGAAGAGAGACACAGGCAGGGCTGGTGGGTGTGTCCTGGGGTGGGTGGGAGAGGGCAGCATATGAATTCATCAATTCAGTGAGCACCCAGCGAGTGGCCTGTGTGTGCAGAACTCGCTGGGGGCACCAGTCACAAGGAAGGCAAAGACATGCTGTTGCGCTTGAAGAGCTCAGTCACGCTGGAGGACAAAACATGCCACGGGAAACAAGGAGAGAGCAAAGGCACGGGAACAAGTGCTGTGACAGGGGAAGGCAGAGGGCCTGGGAACAGATAGGGCTATTGATGGGAGTGGGGAGGGGCAGTGGCCTGGAATGATGTGAGGGGGCCAGAGGACTGGGGGAGCTGTCCCAGAGGGGCAAAGCCCACCAAGCGAGCCTCTGCAGGGCAGGGTTAGGAAGAGGTTAAGGCATTCAGTGGTAGCCTGGGCAGGAAAACAGTCCTGGCTCCTCACTATTAGCCATCCAAGAGTCCCACTTGGTGGCCACAGCAGGACAAGCCTCCTGTCTGTCTCAGCTCCACTCCCTTCCCTGGGGAATGGCCACTGAATAGCCACAATCAGAACTTTTTGTGGGCCACTGAGCACAGCACTCAGAGCTGGGTTTTAAAGAGGCAGTGCACTCCTGGGGGGAGGGCACTGGGCGGACTGGTGGTATCTGGGGTTTGTGGCAGGGGCTGTGCCAATCACTCAGGATGTTTATCTCACACCTGCTGTTGGCAGAACTCCGAGCTGGAGTGTGTATGTGTCTCTGCACAGGTCTGGTGGGGCAGGGGGTGGGGGGTGGGGGGTGAGACAGGCTGTTTGATTGTGTGTAGGGGTGTGTGTGTGTGTACGTCTGTGTATTACAGGACGGTTTGTTGTTAGTTAAACAGCCTGTTCTATTTCCCCAGCTAGAACCGGCTCCCTGGAGTCAGAGTTTTATTAATTGTTCATCCTGTTCACACCTCTGGCATACAAGACCCTGGGAGGCTAGAAACTAATTATGTGCCAAGTAAACCCTTCTTTGTTCCCCTGTGCATGCTGCCCCCCTCTTTTCTGCGGCCAGGTGTCCAGAGTTTGAAGGACAGAAGGGGTCAGAGTCACTGAAGCCCTAGAAACTCAGAGACTGAACTGGGGTGACCTGCAGATCCTATCATCTAACACCACAGACTTGGGTTTGAAGGGTCTTGTGCAGTAATTCTCAATTGGGAGAGGGAGGGCTTTGTGCTAAGAAAATACGTACTTGATATTATAATTTTGTATTTGGAAAATGCAAAGGAACCTATGATTTTTGCTTCATAGAATACAAAAAGAATATGGTATTTTTATAGTTTTTAATGGGTCATGAATTTTTTAATGTGGAAAAACACTGGCCTAGGATGAGCCAGCTGCAGGCGCGTCTTTGCTGTGTGGATCCCCCAGGGGTTCGGAGGGAGTGACATTGAGCGGGCAGGTGAGTCCCATTTTCCTGTGCACGGGTTCTCTCAAAGTGTTGTCTACATAAGCCTTGCAGCCCTTGACTAGAATGAAATCCAACTCCTAGTTTTCTCTAAAGGTTGAAATTTGAGTAAATTTGACTGGGAGGGAGGGGTCCAATTCCCTGGAACCAGGTGTGGAAGAAGGAAGCCTTCCCAGAAAAGATCTCAGAACCTGACCAGCCATAGCTCCTGCCTCTGCTGAGAGGGGCTTCCCAGGGGAGGCTGTTGGGCAAAAGGTCTAAGAGCTTAGGACATTACTATTTCTGCACAGGAAAAACCATGGTCCCACTGAAGCATACCTCTGCTGGTCCACCCTGGGGAGAATTACCCACTGAACCCCCAAGAGAAGAGGAGGGGGTCCCAGCACAGCCTCACCTCAGCCTTATGATGGACTATCCTGAGTCTGGGGACCACTGCCTGCTCCTTCCTCCTCCTCCTCCCCCTCCTCCTCTTCCTTCTACCATCACCATCACCACCACCATCATCACCACAACCGCTGCTTGGGATTCCCTGGGGAGATAGCTCTTGATCCCTCTCCATCCCATACACTCCAGAAGGGCAGGCCTGCTTTCCCCACGTGGCCTGGGACAGGAGGGCCCACTGACCTTAAACGTGTGCTTGCGGCTGATGTTGTCTGAGGGCTGCACTGCTGCTACCCGGAAGCTCAGGAGGGGGATGCTGCCCAGGATGCTTTCCTCCTTCTCATCTGTCCAGAGAGAGGTGCACAGAGTGTGTGAGGACATGTGGGGAGTGGGGTGAGGCAGGTGGGGAGAGTGTATTGGTCCTGGTATGACAAATATCAATAAATATTTTTTGCTCATCTGCTTATTTGTCAGGCACTCGACATCACTCCTAGGAGCTGGGGAGTGTGGTGGCCCTACGTAAGCTGTTCCAGGTCCTGGGACTATAGAGGTAAATAAGAGAGAAGTAGTGCCTGCCCTCAGGGAGTTAAATTCTAGTACACAAACAAGTGAGTAACAGCGAATGTTTTAGAACTGTTCACTAGACCTGCAGTCCTCGATCCCTGCAGACCAATACTTGTCTGTGACCTGTTAGGCATTGTACCACACAGCAGGAGGTGAGTGGCAGGCAGACAAGTGAGCAAGTGAAGCTTCATCTCTATTTAGAGCTGCTCCCCAACACTCGCATCATGCCCTGAGCTCCACTTCCCACAGAAGAACCCCACTGTAAACTGCCCACGAGAGGGATCTAGGTTGTATGCTCCTTATGAAAATCTAATGCCTGATGATCCGACTTGGAACTGACCCACTGATGCTAAGGCTGGGACTCTCTAGTTACAGGAAAACAAGCTTAGGGCATCCACTGATTCTGTATTATAGCAACTGTATAATTATCTCATTATATATTACAGTGTAATAATAATGGAAATAAAATGTATAATAAATACAATGTGGTTGAATCATCCTGAAACCATCCCCCTAACCCCAGATCAGTAGAAAAATTGTCTTCCATGAAACCAGTCCCTGGTGCCAAAAAGGTTGGGGACTGCTGTACCACACATCAGGCACTGCTCTAAGTGAGATGCCTTAATAGATTTAATCCTCCCAACAAGCCCACAAAGAGGTGCTATTACTACCCCCATTTCATAGGTAAGGAAGTTGAGACACAGAGTGGCTAAGTGATTTGTCCAAGGTTACTTAAGTAGTAAATGGTAAAACTGGTCTTGAAACCCAAAGTCTACCACCCCAAAGATAGTTTTTTGTTTGTTTGTTTTGAGACAGAATCTCACTCAGTTGCCTTGGGTAGAGTGTCATGGCATCATAGCTCACAGCAACTTCAAACTCTTGGGCTCAAGTGATTCTCTTTCCTCAGCCTCCCAAGTAACTGGGACTACAGACACCCACCATAATGCCTGTCTCATTTTTCTATTTTTAGAAGAGATGGGGGTCTCGCTCCTGCTCAGGCTGGTCTCAAATTCTTGAGCTCAGGTGATCCATCCACCTCGGCTTCCCAGAATGCTAGGGGTGAGCCACTGCCCCTGGCCCAAAGATAGGATTCTCTCTCTCTCTCTCTTTTTTTTTTTTTGTTAGGCAGAGTCTCATTTGTCACCCTTGGTAAAGTGCCCTGTCATCATAGCTTACAGTAATCTTAAAGTCATGCCTCAGCCTCCCAAGTAGCTGGGACTACAGGCACCCACCACAATGCCCAGCTACTTTTTAGAGATGGGGTCTTGCTCTTGCTTGGGCTGGTCTCAACCTCTACAGCTCAGGAGATCCACCCACCTCAGCCTTCCAGAGTGCTCAGATTACAGGTGTGAGCCACCGCATCAGCCTAAAGATAGCATTCTTGACCACTGTCCTATCTTGCCTCACTAAACAAGATCATCCCGGCAGTGACATAAGACAGGACCGAGCATGGCAGGATAGGCCATCCCACCTTCCGCTCTCTGACTCCTCTGGGTAGCTCTTTCCAAGGTTCTCCCAGACACCGGCAGCCTGCTTTCCCCTCTCCTGGCAGATCCTCTCTAGGGCCCATGTCTCCACAGGGAAATGCACCTCCGCATGGAGCCCACTGGCCCTTCCATCCCTGGGATCAGGCTAAGAGTGCAGCTGTTATGTAATCATCCTGATCTCCAAGGAGCCTGCTGGATTGGCTTCTTAGGCCCCCAGCTGTCCACAGGAGACCAGAAGGACGGGGTGCTCTGTGGAAAAGTGAGGGACAACTATGAGACCAGGGCAAGACTCTTCCCACTTCTCTGGGACTGTCATTTATTCCCCAGGCTGGGGACTCTGAAAAACTTTCAGCTAAGATTCAAAAGAAATCTCAGCAGGGGTTGTAAATTCCTTGAGCCCTGCTTCTCCTCTTATTCCTCACGACCACAGGGTACTTGGCCTGCGTTCAGTTTCTCTGTCTAGGACTCAGCATCGTGTCCAGAGGAAGAGATGAGCCAAAGCATCAAGGGAGACTTGCAGCTGGACCCCACAGCTGTCTTCAGGAAAGCTGAGGCCCTTACCCTCCAAAGGAGATGGAGCCCCTGGCAGAGTCCAGCCTCCACGTAGGGGGTGTCCTGAAACTACCTCTCCCAGTAGACAGTGATATTCCCATTTTGGTACGCCTTACCCCTTCGGATTCTCAGTTCTTTGAGGTCCTGTCCTCCCTGCCAGTCCCCAAGTCTCTCCTCTGCAGAGCCCCTGGCTTTCCTCACAGTCTCGTTCCCACTATGGTTCCAGTATAATCCTATATCCTGGGACCTCAGCGTCTGAGTCCCAAACCTGGGCACATTCTTCCCCCAATCTTGGCTTTCCTCTATAACTGGACCCTATACTCAGCCCCTTGCTGATTTTTCTCCTTGAGGTTCAGGTGGCTACAATTCAGGCACCCAGGACAACAGGGCTGCAGGGGGAGGGAGGTCACTGGGAATAACCTTCGTTCACCAGTTAATGATTCACTGAATTGTTCCCAAGAGGCCTGAGGAAATCAGGAGTCTGCCATTCTGGGGCATGAAAAGTAAAGGAACAGCCCCGCCTGTCTGAAAATAATCTTGCCTTCTCTCTTCTCAGCCCTCATGCCTCTTCCTCCCACTGCATCAGCATGACACTGTCACCATTACTGCCATCACTCTTGCTGGTGCCCTCTGAGCCTGCCTCGACACAATTGTTGCTGTACAGATTTTAAAAATAACTTCCTAGAGGCTGCTACACCAAAGTTCTCAGATCTTTGCCCTCTTTTTTTTTTCTTTTGTATTTTTGAAAGAGAGAGTAGGTAGTGCATGTCGGGGTGGTCAGAGAAGGTGGAAGCTGGAAGACATTCATTTATTCAGGACTGAGCACCTACTATGTGCCACATCCTGTTTTAGGTGCTGAGAATATAGCAAGGACCAAACTGACAAAAATTCTTGCCTTTGGCTCGGCACCCATAGCTCAGTAAGTAGGGCACCAGCCACATATACCAAAGCTGGCGGGTTCGATTCCAGCCCGGGCCTGCTAAACAACAACGACAACTGCAACAACAACAACAAAAATAGCCGGCGTTCTGGTGGGTGCCTGTAGTCCCAGCTACTTGGAAGGCTGAGGCAAGAGAATCACTTAAGCCCAAGAGTTCGAGAGTTCGAGGTTGCTGTGAGCTGTGATGCCACAGCACTCTACCGAGGGCAACACAATGAGACTCTGTCTCAAAAAGAACTCCTGCCTTCATGGATTGGACCACGCATTCCTGTGGAACAGGAGGAAGATCCACACACAACTCCAATTAGTAGATGGCCTGCTCATAGCAACTAGTGACCTCTCTCCCCCCCTTCAGGATGCCATTCTTCATATGACTATCTTGTTCACCCACTGTATCACTACCTGGGACCCAGAACTCTGCCTGAAACCTAGTAGGGATCGTTGAATGAAATGAGTGAGTGTATGAGTGAAGGAGTGAGCTCTGTCCTATCCACAGCCACACACCAGTGGTGCCAGGGATCGCAGTGGGGAGACCAGCCCTGCCAACGCTCATCAAAGCAGAGTGCGGTGACATGGCAGAATGAGGAAGGATGGTGGGTCCTGGCTTCTCACTGTCCCCGCCAGCCCAGGGGGCAAGCTCACCTTTATAGTAAAAGAGGCAGCGATCCAGCAAGACGAACCAGCGTTTGTTCCACTGCTTGACCCCGGAGCTGGCCTGCAGGACACATGGAGAGACAGACATGAGGGACTACAAGCTGGGCATGGAGGAGGAGGTGGGAGGCAGTGAAAAGAACGCCACGCCCATCTCAGGGACATTTTGGCTTTAGCTCCACAACTAACTGTGGGGCAGCAACCCTGGGAGACCTCAGATAAAGGGAACTGACTTTAGATTATTGCCTGTGACCTCCCAGTTCTGTCATTCTGGAGCTCAGTGTCTCCGTGGGGAAGATGAAAGGGGCAAGAGATGAGCCAGAAAGAGTGAGTAGAAGGGCAGGCAGGGATAGCGGCAAGGTCAACCTGGGGAGAACTGGTCGACCCCAAGACTTGAAGGAGACACTCCACCCACAATGTAGCAAGTGGGACCTGCTGAAACTGAGCCAGCGGTGCTCTGGCAACCCACTGGCTTGGTTGCTCCCAGAATATTTCAGTCATTCAATTTGCCCATCAGAAAACCTGGTTGAATTCCCAAATTTGACACTAATTTTTCTGTGTGATTTTGGGAAGATGATCAACCTCTCTGAGTTTTTATAAGATTACAGACTCTTTCACAGAGACAACAGGACATACCAAAAAAATACATGGACTGCCATAAGCGGAGGAACGACAATGCCATGAGGGAGAAAGGGCTGGTTATGGAAGGCAGAATGGCAAGATGGCCTCACCTGTTTGAAGAGCCAGCCAGCCTTGGTGACAGGTGCATTGGGGTTCCGCTTCATGGAGTGTGAGCGCTTGCCAAAGGCAACGGCTTTGCGGGATGCTCGAGTTGCCTGTGGGGTGTAGAGGGAGAAGCCAGTTTAACTCTCTTCCTTTCTGCTCTATCCCAGGGAGCTGCCCCTCTCTCAGTGACCCCTGAGGTACCTTCACCTGGTTTCCCAGGTATGAATTAATCTTGGATCAGTTGACTAACTCAAGTTCTTTGGCTCTTTTTCTCATTTCTAAAATGGGGCTCAAAACAATAGTCCTAAAATAAATAAAGTTAAATAAAATAAGTAGCTTTACCTGACTCACAGCTTTTTTTTGTTTGTTTTTGAAGAGAAAATAAGAGGATTTCTAATTTTACTCCTGGCCTATCCTTCTCTGGCTCTCCTGAGCCCCCTACCTCTTTCGCAGGGTAAGAGAAACCCTTCTGTCAGTTAACCCCCTGCAGCGTTATCCCCTCAGAGTCTGTGCGCAGCCTCCTGCCCCGCACACCATAGAGCTGGGAGGAGAGGCAGATTTTCTTCTCATTGCCACATGGACGCTGTCACTCTTCCACATTCAGGCAATAATCTTAAAGCATCACTGCCCGACCTCCCACCATTGGACGCTTCTCATCACCAACGGCTTCTAGATCAGTCTTTCAGATCTTGTTGTTAGCCTTCTTCCTTTAAGTCTCACGGTCACTGTGGAAAGTGTCACTGCTCCTGAGAAGGCCCAGCCAACGGCCTAACCTGACACTACCTTGGCGTCCTCAACTCCAGCGTCCTTCGCCTCCCTCCAGCGGCTCGCCCCAGGACTCCATCCTAGACCTTGTCAGCTCCCAAGCCCCTTAGCCACTACCATCTTCACTCCTCACAGTCCCACCTTCCGAGCGCAACATCCCACCCTCTGGGCTTCCTTCCTCCATTACACAACTATACCAGTTTTTCTTTCCATTGAGGTTTCCAGCCCCTTGACTCTCCTCTTGATCCATCAGCTACCTCCTGGCTTTAGTTATTTCCTGACAAGGCCTAGGTCTCATGGGGGAGCACATTGACTGACTCTCAAAAATCCCTTTCTGTTTTCTCTTCTCTAACCCCCAGTACAGTATTCCAAATTAATCCTATCACTCACGCTCCCAGCACTCACAGCCAGATTACGGTGCTGCTGGAGAAAACAGTCACGCCACAGTACAGATGTGGCTGTCCCCAGTGCAGCTGCTCTCGGCCCCAGATAACCATTGGCTCCACACCCCTCCCATGCTCCCAGCCCTCCTTCCCCTACCCCCACGCCTCCCGACCTCCACACAGTGGACCTGGCTCCTCCAGAGAAAATTGAAGTCATCAGACACGCACTTCCTCAATTTCACACCCTTTTGATTAGAAAATGACTGTCCCTCCCGCTCTCATTGCCTCTTTCATTCCGATGTCATAAGAAGAACCTTGCCAAGGCTGACCTGCCATCTGACCTGCCACAGACTTAACTCTGTGGATCGTCTCCCCTCAGCTACGCCTGTGAGCTGTCCTCCTCCACTGGTCTCCGCTCCTCAGCAAACAGGCTCACGTCTCCCCCTCTCAAAGCATCTCTGCCTCTCTCTCACACTCCCACACGCACTCATGCCCACCTGAACGCCTCCTTGGCCCTACACCCACTGTCTGCTGCGAGGTGATCCCTTCCCTTGCTTTCTCTTCAGGCTGAGGCTGCTAGGAAGAGTCCTCTTTTCTGCCCTCCCTCCACTCCTAAACCTCTTCTGCTTCTTTTCTGAAATGGTCGTTGCAATGTCATTGACTTTGGGCTACTCAGTCCTTGACCATTCTAAAGCATTGAACAATTCCTTTTTTTTTTTTGGCCAGGGCTGGGTTTGAACCCACCACCCCCGGCAGATGGGGCCGGGGCCTTACTCCTTTGAGCCACAGGCACCGCCCTTTTTTTTTTTTTTTTTTTAAAGACAGGGTCTTACTCTGTTGCCCCAGGCTAGAGTGCCTTGGTGTCAGCCTAGCTCACAACAATATCAAACTCCTAGATTCAAGCAATCCTCCTGCCTCAGCCTCCGGAGAAGCTGGGACTACAGGCGTCCCCCACAACACCTGCCTAAGTTTTGTATTTTTAGTAGAGATAGGGTCTCACTCTTGCTCAAGCTGGTCTCGGACACCTGAGCTTAAGCAATCCACCCACCTTGGCCTCCCAGAGTGCTAGGATTATAGTCATGGGCCGCTGCATCTGAACTAGCACTGGACAATATTAACTTTACCATCCTTTTTGAGACTCTTTTGGTTTCTACAACACTATCGTTCTCCTTTCAGTATCTCTATCTGGGGTCACTCCTTCTCCCATCTCCCCTCCTTTTATTCAAAGTGTTGGTGGACCTCAACCAAAATTTTATTATCATTATTACTATTATTATTATTATTATTATTTTAGAGACAGTCTCAAGCTGTCGCCCTGGGTAGAGTGCCATGGCGCTACACCTCACAGCAACCTCAAACTCTTGGGCTTACGTGACTTTCTTGCCTCAGCCTCCCAAGTAGGTGGGACTACAGGGACCCGCCACAATGCCCAGCCATTTTGTTGTTGTTGTTGCCGTTGTCATTGTTGTCCCAGCTGGCCTGGACGGGGTTCGAACCCGCCAGCCTTGGTGTATGTGGTGCCCTACCCACTGAGCTATAGGTGCCACCCTGAAGTTTTATTTTTTCATGCTGCTCATGATACACTGTGCCTGTGTCCTCTCTTCTATACCCTGTTCAACTGCCAGCAACATGACAAACCTCCCGAATCAACATCTAAGACCTCTCTCCTAGCTCCAATCTATTTTATAACTGCTTGTCTGACCAGGATTAAATAAGCACAAAACCAAACTCACTCTCTCTAACTGAGCCCGTTGGTCTGTATTTCTCACCCTGGTGAATGGTGCTACAATCTGCCCCGCCACCCACACCAGAACTCTGAACCATCTCACACCATTCCCTCTTTCCCCCGTTCCTTTATACAATCATTTATAAGGGGCCGGGGGATCTATCTTCTTAATAGTTCTCGGAAATTTGTTCTTTTCTCTCAAATTCCACTATTGTTTCCTCGCAGGCCCTCATCCCTTCCTGCTGTCCATCTGTAACCATGTCATTCTCTTGCTTAAAATTCCTTACCAGCGCTTATCACTTAGGAGAGAGCTCAAATTCCTCAGCACAGCACACCAGGAGGGGTCTGCGAGACCTGGGCAGGCCTCAAACCCCTCTTCTGCCCTGGTACCGGCCAGGCACAGCCCTCGTTCTCTCTCACCTCCCCATGTCTTTGCTCACCGTGTTCCCTCATGGCCAAGAGGGGGCACAGAGTCCCATCCTCTCTAGTTTGCTGACAAATCCCGACTCCCACTCCTCCACCAAACCTCCCTGACACTTCCGAGCAGTCAGCTGTGCCCTCCTCTTGCTACCGCTGTACAGTCTAAACCTGTCACCATCTGTCTCCTCCACTGCACCACGGGCTTTCTAGGGAGGAGCTTTTGTTTTGTTCATCTCTTTATCACCAGAGCCAGCAAGGTGTCCACTATAACAAGCACTTAGTAAACACTTGTAGAAGGGAGGAAAGAAGACACTTGGCTTTATTATAGAGCACCCCCACAACCAGGAAATAAAATTATTTTCTGAACATTACTAGGAAAAATCTACATGTAATGGCTGAGTTTCGCTACCTGAAGAAGTCATTCACTACCCTAAGAATATGCAAACCCCTGACTCCTCTTTTCTCTCAGTCCATTCTCTACATAGCCTAAAAGCTGGGAAGTTTGCCACCCTAGGCGCCCTCCCGCTAGCTCCTCAAGATCCTAGACTCCTTATGCTGCCACAGCTTCCCAGAAACCTGAGGTCAGGGTAACCACCTGCCTTCCCCACTCTCATGGCCAGGCCATGACATTGCTAGAAGAAAGCGGCCACGAAAGCCTGAAGGCCACACCAGTCACAGTCTACAGCGTCTGATGACCCTCTGGATTGGTAGGGCAATGTTGCCTATGTCCCTGTTCACCACCATTCCTGCTCCTCAAATGAATAGTGCGTGTTCTCAAGCCTCCAACCCCCTGCCTGGTGCACCCTACCCACTCCACTCGTCTTGGTGGAAAACCCTACCTCCTACCCTCTTGCACAAGTGAAGGATATCATGTGGGAATGTCTTTAGTGTACTAGACACCCAGCCCCCAGAGTCATACCTTCTTTCATTCGGTCTCAGGAAAAGGGGCCCTTCCCCATTCAGGCTGACTGTGCCTCTGAGTTTGACTCCCTCTGTCTCCACAGAAATGTGACTTACCAGCTATCCCCTGCCTCCCGAGCCTGTCTACTGGCACCTTCCCTCCACACTTCTTAAAGCAAAACAAAATCAGCCAACAAAACCTCCTCCTTCTTGCCATTGTCTTCTTGCTTCCAGCCCTCACACCCTATTTCCCTCAACAGCCAAATTTAAAAACACCTTTTCGAAATATTTCAGACATTTCAGAAGAGCAAAGGACAGTCTGATGATTATCACTTTGTGTTGTTTTACCCTAATGAAACAAGGCAAGTCAGTCAAGCTCACACTCCCTTGAGACCCTTCCCAACCTCATTACCTTTTCCTCCTTCCTGGAGGCAAGCACTGACCCCAAATTAGTCTTCCTGTTCATGGTTATACACTTGGACTGCAGCTGTTTCCATAAATAGGTACTACTGTTTTTCATGTTTATGTATTTACATAAGTGGTGTCACATTTTCATATTCTGCAACTTGCTTTTTACCCAACATTATGTTTTCAAGATTTATCCTTGTTCATACACATTGCTCCCATTCATTTTAATTTTTCTTTCTTTTTTTTCCAAGACAGTCTCACTATGTCACCCTTGGTAGAGTGCCGTGGCATCACAGCTCACAGCAACCTCAAACTCTTGGGCTTAAGCAATTATCTTGCCTCAGCCTCCCAAGTAGCTGGGACTACAGGCGTCTACCACAGTGCCTGGCTATTTGTTGTTGTGATTGTTGTTGTTGTAGTTGTCATTGTTGTTTAGCAGGCTTGGGCCAGGTTCGAACCCACCCGACCACCCACGCGGGTGTCGATGTGGGCCGGTACCCCAACCACTACACTATGGGCACTGAGCCCGTTTTAATTTTTGTTGAGTATTCCATTATATGAATATACCACCATTGATTGTCTATTTTCTCAGAAGAGTAATTTCTACACTTCATTGTTCCCACTTCCCCTGTCCCATCCCTCTTCAAACTGCCCTCATCGGTGTCTCCAATGACCATATGGCTACCTTTCAGCCAACACTTTTAGCTTTTATATGACTTGCCCTTTTTGCAACATTCTCCTCTGGATTTCTTTCTCTTGAGGCTCTCTCCCTTCCTCCTCACTCTCTCTCAACCTGCCATGTCTTTCACAATGTTCTAGATGAGTTATTTTCAATGAGGATGGGGCTCTGTTTTTCTCAGGGGACATTTGACAATATCTAGAGACATTTTCGGTTATCACACCAGAGGGGCAGTGCTACTGGCATCTGGTAGGTAGAGGTCAGGGATGCTGCTCGACAGTCTATGATGCCCAGGATAGTCCCATGCCACAAAGAATTATCCAGCCCCAATGGCTAGCTGTGTTGAGAAGCCCTGTTCTACATGTTTTCTACAATGTTCTGCTCTGAGTCCTCTTCCCTTCCTGCTCTTCACTCTCTCCCTGAGAGTCACCTCGCATGCTCTTTGGAGCCTGCAGAAATAGCTGAGCAGGCTAGGATTTCCTCGGATTCCCTAAGATCCCACTAAACACGCACTGAAGGCATTTCCTGTCCGACAGCTTGCCCTGAGGGCTGGACCTACCCGGATGTTGGGCCGCTCTGGAGGGACCTCAGACACCATGTTGCGGTTGGATGTGTCACTGTTAGTGGTAGCTGGGCGTTTCCCACCTGCTTTATTGGACATGTCCGAGGCTGATCTGATTTCAAATTGACCAGAAGAAAGAGACAAGTCAGAGCCGAGAAACAATTAGACACACTTTTTCCTACCTTGCGACCCACTGTTCCAGTATCAACACAAAATTAGAACTCCTGAGAGCCATTGAGAGGCCATCTCAGCCACTCCTTCAGCTCCTCTGAGATTATATCCCAGTGAACCCAGACATTCTTCTCTTTCTTGCCTATACAGTTATTTTAAAAACTTAGATCCTGGGACTCTAGAACTCCTTTTTCTTCTAATGGCCCTGAGGCCTAGGAAAGTTGATTCATTATCTTTTTCTTTATTTTTTTTTTCCTCCTTTCAGTCAGTGAGCCAGGATTGACAGTGAGAGGAATTAGTTCTCAGCACTTCCCCCAAAGGCCCCCAGGTGATAGGCCAACCTCACACCTGTCTTCTCCGTCATCCGGTCAACCTACAGGTTGTGATGACCTGGCTTCCACTAAAACCCAGGAGTAGTAGATGCAGGTGTCGAGCTAGATGGGACTCAGAAGCTTCCAGTCCTCAGAACTGAGGCAAATGATCCTAAATCCCTTCTCTCCTTCCCTCCCAGCTACAAGGGGGCAGGGAGAGGGTGGTGGTTAAGGATGGAAAGGCCAAACAGCAAGTGGGGGCAAACTTACGTTTTCAAGTCAAATTTCTTGTTTTCCTCTGGGACCTGGCCAGTCACTGGATGTAAAAATGTGTTCCCTCTTTCATTGTGGCTGTAAAGGCAAAAGGGGAAAGAAGCTGTGATGCAGATGAAGAAGGCCGAGACACAAGCCAAAGGCTGTACAGCCCTGAACAGGGACAGGGACAGGAGACAACGTAAGGAGCTTGTACCCTCCATCCCCCAGTGGGGGGGGGTGTCTGCAGGCGGCAGCAGGGAGAGCTCGGCTGGCTGTAGTTGGGATGGGGTAGGAGTGGACGGTGGAGGGAAGGAACGAAACCTGCGCACCTCTTGCTGGTCAGTGTTAACTACTCACCAGAGATCCCTGTCAGCGGGTACCCTAGGTGTGGGGAGGAAGGATGGGGGAGGGATTCCGACGACCACTCAACACTGTCAAGATTTCACACCCCAGGGTTTCTCTACCAGGGACAGCGCCTGCCAGCACTTCACATAAAAAAAAAATGCTCCTTCATTATTTGCTGAAAGAACTCTCTTGTGACCTTGGACTCCTTCTCCTGCCTTATGCTTCATCTCTTTCTTAAAAGGAAATGACAGATCCAGAAAGTCCATGTTTAATCTTGGACTCAGACCCACTCCCACCCCCAGTCCAAGTTCTAAGGGCTACTTGATGTGGCCGAGACCTTAGGAGCTCTCAGGTTTGAAGGTCAGTGCTGGCTCAACACTCAGATCTAATTAAGGGATGCTGTGGCAAGGAGTGGCGTGGGGTGTTGTGAGGACAGCCTGCCAGGAGACAGGAGGGAACACAGCAGGGGAGGGGTGTATACAGAGACAGATGGGGAGCAGGATCGTGGAGTCTCCTTTGGGGAGTCCTGCTGTGGCTCTGCTGGCTGCTGGAATGTCAGGACGGTTCCCCAGTGGGCTCTTGGGGAGACGGGAGGAAGGCAGCAGACAGAGCTTGGAGAAGGCTGATGCCATGGGTCTAGGCCACAGATGGCAGCTGAGATGGATTCTGTAACTGAGGACCACTTGGCAAGAATATAGAAGTGGAGATTCAAGTATCCAGCCATCGGGGAAGGGCTAGGTGAGTTTGGGGGGCCTTCTTCACCCATCCCTCTAGAGAAATACTGTCAGAGCCCACAGCAGGCCTCAGTCTACCCTACAAAGCAGGTACCAGGACAGAGGCTGAGGATGAGTCACTTAAACACACCCACAGCAAAAGACCAGCTCTGCTTGACAAGTGGCAGGCCAGCCAGCACCAGAGGACTCTTCAGCTGGATAGAAGTAAAATAACCTTTTGAGGACCCCCTTTTAATAGCACAGAACACATCCCAGCCCTTGGGCTATCTGCTGAAGCTAAAGATAAAATCAAAGGGTGTTTTTCTAGTATCCAAAGCAGTCATGTTCAGATCTAAGACAAAGATGCAGGAGATGGAAGCACAGCAGGTGACAGCTACAGTCTATGTAGAAACCAGGGTTTTGCAGCTCAGACTTGCCAGTGAGCCAAAATTTGGCCAGTGTTCTCCAGGCCTGGGTTCTAAGTCTAGCACATTGCTCATCTGCTCCCTACTTCCCAAACTTTATTCCCACCTCCCTCAGGTCCAACAAGGATGCTCTCAACTTAATCATAGGGGATCTTTACAAGGAAGGGTAGCTGATTCCAGTTACACTTGCTACCAGCTCTGCCCCATTTAGGAGTCTGGGGGCAAGAAGTCTATAACAACTAAGATCCCTGAGGTGCCAAGTTTTTCACTTTTTCCCAGTGGCAAGGAACACCTGGCCCCTGCCCCAACCTTCCAGTCTCCTTTTGCTCTGCACGTTCCTGGTGGTAACTACTGAAACCTTCCCTGCAGACACTATTATAGACACACACACAGAAGCACACACAGTCTGCTGCCAACATCACGAGTCTTTTTAGAGTAGGGCACATTTCTCCCTGCCCTAGACTCTCCTACCCAGCAACCTCTACAAATGACGTCCTCTCTCTATCCCAGCGCTACCAATTTCAAAATAGCTTCCCCTTCAAAAGCACTGCAATGCAGCAACGATTGACCTAACTATATTTCCTTCTCCAGGTCACCTCATGCGGACCCCTCACTCTGAAGCCCCCAGATCTGAACAGGACAAGATGCCAACTCTCTGGATTTAACTTGGCAACCTGGTTCGTGGTCCGTGAAAGAAATCCCTACCTGACCCGTCGATCAGCCCGAAACTTCAACATCCTTTTGGCAGTTCTGTCCCCAGTTTGGTAGCCTCAGAGGACCCACCAGCCACCCTGCTCCTACCATCCCTCTGAGAAGTAAGTCCTCCGGTCCACCTCGTAACGCTGTGGCAGAGATCCAGGGCAATCGGTGGCAGAGACTCTGCTGCTTTCCCCCTCCTCCTGGCTCTGGCACTGGAGAAGGGGGAGGGGTCTCTTGCAGGGTGCTGGTAGGGTTCACCCAGGTGCCCTAATAGGCCTGTGATTTCCTAACATCCAGCCAGAATGCTACCAGTCAGAGCCCTGGAGATAGGATAAGAGAAGAGGGGACGCCATCCTCCCAGTTCAGATCCCAAGGAGAAAATGCCGAAATGGAGAGACAGGCATGCACAGAGCAGGTGTACCACTTCCAGGTAGTCCGACCTCACCGAGCTAAGGACACAGAGTAGCTGGGCGGGCAGAGGAGTCTGGGGCTGTGTTCCCATCTGCACGGCAGAAACTCATGCCAGCCAGACCTGCAGGGAGACAGTCCTCCTGCCTCCCCCACTCCCCACCCCAGAACATGGGCTCCTGAGCTGAAAATCAACTTGCTTCTCAGAGGCGCTTCGGATTCTGTGGGCACAAGGGTTAAAGGCAGCTCCAGATTCATTCGCTGTTATTGCTGTCGCTGCTGAGAAGCTGAGATTAATTGAGTAAGTCTCTTTTCTCCTCTCTCAGTCTGCCCAGCCTGCTTCTGTGCAGACAGGAGCAGAATGAATGAAGCTTCTCCGCCACCGTCCCCCAACATCCTCCCCTTGGACACAGCACCAGGTCGCTCGCCCTCCGCATGTGGTAGTCCAGCTAACGCTAACGCGGAGCAAGTCGGGCAGATGGGCGTGGACGTTATGGAGCCAGAGCTAGTGCCAAGGATCAGGCTTCTTTGCTCAGGCAAAATTGAAAGAAAGCTTCCTCGCAAGGCTTATGAGCAAGAGGGCAGCAACTGGGCTTGAGGCGGGGCGGGGAGTGGGGAGGGTCATTGTGTGTTTATTGCTGAAAATATTCCCAGTCGCAAGATGATAAATTCCAGCTGGTGACTGCCAGATCTTCTCAGGAGCAAGGAGATTTGTATTGCTGTTAATTCTCCTGAATTCTCCAGAGGCCAAAGATGGTCAAATCTTCCCTTTATTCTAATGCCCTTTGTGTCTTAGGCTCCTTGGACTGCAGACCTTCTGAAAGTCATCTCTATTCCCCTGCCTCCAGGCAGGGCTGCTCTCCAGTCAATCTTCATGAAGTGCCTTGCTTGTTTGTAAAGTGGTCTAGCAAAGGAAGCTCCGGACCCACTGTTATCTTACACTGCCAAGATGTTCTTTTGATACCAAATTTCAGTTCCTCTGGCTTTCTATATTATTCTATTTTGTCTTCACGTGACACATTACTTTCTGCCCAGTGTGGTTCTTTTTAGCAGCACCAGGCATTCTGTTGACATCACAGTCTGTTGCTATGGCAATTCTGTGATGTCACAACAGACACTGAAAGGGAAGAACTAATCTAATTTTTTTGGAATGAGGGCAGAACTCGGTCGGGAAATAATGCAATCAGTGAATGGAAAAGCAAGTGGGCAACATTATTATTGATCCCATGCTGGTTAGATATCACTGGGGTCAACAGCTAATCTTAAATCCAAAAGGTCAACATGTTCAGCCATTTAGTGGGACTTTTGCAAATGATTTATCCTGGTGACAGGGAGCCTCAGTTTTTAGATCACATCCTCTCCCTGTCCTTAATCTGTTTACTTGGACTCTGTTATGGTCCTGGAGAGCTAGGCCCTCTCCTGATGCCTGCTTGAGGCTCCTGCCTGCGCATAGTAGGTACTCCATAAACATTTGTTGAATAAATGAATAAAAAACCTCTCCATGCTCTGATTTAATTCTTAACCACCTGCATTTGGAATCTGACAATCTATTATCAAGGGCTTCCCTGTCTCAGCTCTGTCTTAAAATTAATTACTTCCTTTCCACGAGAGAAGCTGTTTCTGCCCCCTCACCCCCTAACTCAGCTTCCCTGCCTGGCTCCCCCTGAATATATAGCTTGGCTTTGAACCACCTTTGGTAGGAGAGGAAGAAAATTAAGCTCATCCGCACAGCAGGAGGAGGGGGTGAGGTGCACTGGGAAAACGAGTTTTTGTGCTCTGGAAGGCAAAAATAGCCCCTTTCTCTTCAAGCTGGGCTCAGGGGCCTCCCACAGCCTTTGCTTAAGTTGCAAGTTAAATTATTTCTCCCATTCTCAGAAAAGATAGCAATAGAGTAGGAAAGAATGAAGGCTCCAGGGCTTCCCTCTGCTCATAGAGAACTCTGAAATCCTCAGGATTAAGTCAGCACACAGAATGCCTTAGCTGGGGTTCTTTCCCTTTACCAATAAACTACAGTATATAACGTATTCATTTTAAGTTAGACACCAAGAAGAACTTACTAAATGCCAAACCTCAAAATGGAAAACAAGGATCTGGCTCCTCTTTCCTTTCTTTTGGGATGTCAAAAGGCTTTCATTTCTTTAGGGCAAATAGTTACCAACACATGTCCAAATGGACGTTTCAAATCCTACCCAAGAAAAGGGGGAACATCTCAAGCAGTAAAGGAAATTTTGCAATGGCGGTAGGAGCATCCCTAAATTCCAGAGTTATGCAGTAGGCACTCACTCATCCACTGCACCTCCAAGAGTAGACCTGATGGCAGTGCCATCAGTAGAAGGAAAACTTGGCAGCAATGTGACTTTACTTCTCTAGCCCTTAGACTTGTGTGCAAATGAGGTATCTTCTAATTCTATGAACTAATGGTGCTTGCTTCAGCAGCACATATACCAATTCTATGAAATAATAGTTATACACTCAAAATATGAAATGTTTTGCATAAGAGATAATGACTATGATCATTCTGCTCAAAACCAAACCAGGAAGTATGCCAGGTGCAGGAGCTAGGAAATGAAAAACACAGTCCCAGGCTCCAGAAGGTTGCAAATGGGGCTGTGGCTCAGGGTGCCAGGGGCAGGCATTCCAGAAGTGCCAAGACCAATAAATTACAAAGAAAGAGGCAGCTCATCTCCATTTTCCAGGACTTTGTCTCTCCACCTCATATGGCTTTTCTGTAGCTGAGGAGACAGGCTCGGCTCCTCAGTCCCAGAGGCGCTTCACTGTAGAGATCCCTGTGTATTGCTCCATCTCCACACATCCCACGCTACAGTCAGCCTCCACGTGGAGTGTACATGACCCCATGACGTCAAAAGCAGCAAAATCAACCTGAGCCTTCACGACACTCTGCAGGCATGCGTGTTTGCACATGTGCACATATGCACACGCAGGCATGTGTGACACCCAGAGCGCCTACTGTGATCAATATTGAACAATTAAAGAAATACACTCCACTGCCTCCACCCTCTGGGCCCCTCTTGGTTATATGCTGTGCACCAAACTGCCTCCCTTCCATAGCTCCTAAGAATCTGCTGAGAGAATCAGCCCTGGCCTGGCTTCCCCATCCAGAGGACGCTTTGGCTTCTGGCATTACAGCTCATTAGGTGAACAGAGGCTGGAAAGGGGGCTGCCTGGGGCCCAAACCTCCCACTTCCCTCTTATCCTCCAGGGAGGAATTTTGCAGCCACAGAGGGAAGGTGGGGCTCCTGCTCCCCACCTCCCTGCTGGATCTCATCATTATTTCAAGGTGGCTTATCTGTGCTACCATTCTGTCCTAATTAAAAACCAGCTCAGTTTACATTTCCAATCATCTTGCTGTAGCTGATTCCCAAAGCTGTTTCTAGGAAAAAATGCACTCTCTAGCCAATTTCTCACCAAAGCTGCTCTGCTTTCCTACCTACTACTGCCACATAAAGGAGAGGTCAGAGGGCACAGGGCCCTAGCAGCAACTGCTAGGTATTTGCAAGTGGGAAGGTGCCTTCTAAACAGCACTGTCTTTTCCATGTGCTACTCAGATCAAAATACCAGTTCCACAGGTATTGCAGACCAGCTGCCAGCAGCTCTTATCCATCCTTGTACTTGCTCTTTCCTTTCTTCTCTGTCCTTGCTCCAACCCTCCCTTGATGCCATAGTTATATCCCAAATGGCAAGAATATGGTGCTCTCCCCCAAGCAAATCAGGAAGGTCCTAAAATACAAAGCTCCTGGGCTGCATATTAAGACCCTAGACATATATGCTCCCTCCTCTGCTTGCCTCTGCCCATCCTTATACACAATCCCCACAAACCTGCCATGGCCATTGTAGAACACTGGGGAAAACCCGCCTGGATAGAACACAGAAGAGATGGCTCAGTGGGCAGGGAGGGAAATCACAAGTCAGGGGCCGGATCCAGCCATCTGCCCTCCAGCCTGTGCAGCTCATCTTCCCTCATCTTTCACTGAAGTGTCTCCTAGCCCCTGCCCTGGCTGGTTCCTTGTTTCTACCATGGGAGGTGGGAAAGCCTAAACAGGAGGGCAGGGGGAGAGACACTGTGTGCTCTTTAGCCGGGGTAATGGGTTCACACTTGAGTAAGAATGTGTGCACACATGCATGCTAGACAGAGAGAGGGAATGTGGACATCATGTCAGGGAATTTCATGCTGATCTTCTACTCTAGTTTGGATATTTCATCTTAAACTGATTGTTTTACCTTATGGAATTTTATTTGTCTTCTGAAAAATAAAGCTGACCAGGGCAGATAACCAGCATAACCATGCCAGTTATTAAAATATTAGAAGTCTTACATCTGTCAATAAAGAGCTGCCCCGCCAAGTCTCTGAAGTGCCCCCGACCCACCGCCCAGCCAGGGCCTGAGACCTTCCCTCCACTCCCTGACCCAGAGACTAAAGAGTTCACGCCTGGAACTGCAGAGCCCTCCCAGACTCCAGGCCAGCACCCCATCTGGTTGCTACATTATGGAACATACTTCCTGGGGACAGCCAGACTTTAGCTGTCTGAACGCTGAAGCTCCTTACAGTTGCTTTTTTTTTTTTTTTTTTTTTTTTTTTGGGGGGGGGGGGGGGGGGTGTTGCAGTTTTTGGCCAGGGCTGGGTTTGAATCCTCCACCTCTGGCATATGGGGCTGGCACCCTACTCCTTTGAGCCACAGGCACCACTCCTTACAGTTGTTAAGACCTGTGATCTCATGACCCAGATGCCAACATGGGCAGGACAGGAGGCATTTTCCCCTCTTACCCTGATCGAACTCTGGGAACTGGGGCAGCCCAGTTCCTTGGAGCCCCACACACTCATTGTCCTATGAGCTCCTGTTTGGTTTTCTGATAAAGAAAAAAGGAAATAAAATAAAGAGCTACCTATGGCTCCAGCTCCAGATTTCCCTTCTCTCAACTTTGCCTTGAGTGGATAAGCCAGATAGAAGCAGAGAAAGAAGACCCCTTGCTTCCAAGTTGCCCTTGCCTAACAGTCAGCAACACAGAAAGGATCCGAGGAGTAACAGGGTAGGCAATAATTAATTACACCACCACCATCCCCCCTTTCCCCCGGCTCTGAGTTGAATCCCAAACTCCTCCCTTTAGAGGCTGAGGCAGCCCAGCTGTCTGCTTCCGGGTCTGCAGAAGGTCACTGAAACCATCTCTTGCCACTCCTAGCTCAGCAGATGAGGTTCTGGTGCCCTGCAGAGAGAAGGGACCCCACCCCACCCCACCCTACCCCACGGAAGGAGTTTTACTAAGTGAGCATCTGGAGAGTAATGAAGCTGGGCTGATACTCTCCTTCCACATCCACAAATGCTACTGATGTCTTCTTGGTTCCCAGTCCAGCAGTTTGAGAATCAAACTGTTCAGTGATTTAGCTTTCTTATTTTAACAATAAAACAATATTATATTAAGTGATGCTTTTTACAGTAGGCAGCACAGATTTCCCACCAGGTCAGACAGCAGGGGAAGAAAGGTTATGATGCTCTCTGAAGGAGTGTGGAAGAAAAAGAAAAATAAAACTCACACAGCCTCTGGTCTTTGCCAAAGGGAGGGAGGCTGGGAAGGCCCATTTCAGAGTCAGGGAGGCTGAAGTGCATTTCCCCAGCCATTGAGACAGGAGAGAGATGAAGTTCACATCGCCCTGGATTTCCCAGTCTCTGCTATTCACCCAGTCTGAGCTCATCATCTCCAGGAAAGGAAGAGAAAGCTCTCAGGGGGAGACCCGCCTTCACAAGGCCTACTCTAATAACACAGCAATGAAAGCCACAAACCTTTCCCTGGGCATGCCTGTGAGCTACAGTCTAGGGACTGGGAGATGTGGGGTGCCTGGGTGTGGAGGCATGGGGGCAGCCCATGCCTTCTTTATCTCTTTATCCCTGAACTCTGATGCCCATCCAGCAGTGGGAACTGAATGGCTATTCAACGGAGTGGCTGTAGGGCAGTCAGCTGATTGCTCATGGCCTGCAGGAGGGCCTGCAGGAGGGCGTGTGCTGTTCTGGTTGGGATGGTGAGTAGCAACCGAAGGAGGCAGGGACACTCAGCCGTAAATCCCTCTCACAGGGGTGAGGGGGAAGGGAGGGGAGGTTCCATCTGCTTCAGGGCCCCTCCTCTCCTTCTCCCTCCCTCCTAGCCAGGCAGGCTCTGATAAGAGTCTACAAAGCAGAGGCTTTGTCTGGGGAGGAGAAAAGCAATAAATCAGCTGGTGCAGGAGAGCAGGGGCCTGGACAGCTGCTCCTGGAGTAGCAAGCCTCCCATGTTGAGGGAAGCCTGGGCAGCCGTGGCAAGGCAGGCGCTAGTGTAACATCACTCCTTGCCTGCCCAGGGAGCCCCAGGCTGCCCCAACCCCCCTGGAGGGCTTGGCTAAGTCTTCTCTCTCAAGACAGACTAATGGGGCAAGCTGGGACACAGAGGAATTATGGGAAAATCTGAACACCTCTTTTTGCCAGAAGTGATGAGTCTGGAACTTCTCATGTACTCGGGGTGCTTGCCAAGGACTCCGATAGCACAGGAATCTCCCCGGATTGCTGTCTGCTGCAGAAAGCCCAGGAACAAGGGCCACCCATGGAACCAGCCAAAAAGTGACAGTCCTTTGTGAGCTCTCCTGACATCTTTGGGAAGAGCGATATCTGGAAAGGGACTTGGAGGGCTTGTGAAGAAAGCTGTCATGTTACAGCAAAGAATGGACAGCACGTAGATTCTCCTTAAGGAAAAGGGTGAGACCAGTGGTCTCAGAATCAGGAGTGTTGGTAGCTGACTGCTGCTGAGTTACCTTTTTGAGTCTCAGTTTCCCCATCATGGAGAATACTGGGAGTAGTACCAGGGTTGCTGAGAGAACATACATAAAGTGTCGAGGAGACTACTTGGCACATGATAGTTACTCAGTAAGTGATTGATGTTATATTCATTAATAAAATAAAGGAATAAATAGCTCAATCCCAAATCTGCACCATCCAATTCAACATCCACTAGTCATATGTGGCTATTCAAATTTTAGTTAAAATTGAATAAATTAAAATTTCAGTTTATCTCATTGTATAGCTGAGTAGCCCCAACGGCTAGTGGTTACCATGTTGGACAGAACAGTCACAAAACCTTCCATCATGTACGACTTTCCACCCTATTGGATGGCACTCTGCTACACATTCTCTAAGGCATCTCCCAGTTCTAACTTTTTTTAGTTCTCTAAAACACTTCATTCTAAATCAGTTTATTCTTCCATCAGCTGATATGTGCTCAGTGGCCTCAGAAAATACACACTCCCTTGTAGTCCTAAGCTAAACCAAAAAGAAAGGAAAATTTGCTATCAACAGCAATAAAAAGTTAAAAATTAAAAATCGAATGATATATTCTAAAGTCCAATCAAAATTAATCTAGACAATCCTTTGTTTTTAAATCATATGCTTTAAGACATCTCTCAAGAGTTTGAAAGTATCATTACTAACTGTGCAGGCCTGGTGGGAGATACTGGAAAAGGTCATAGAGCAGCCCCCAGGGGGTGGGAGGGAGGCAAAGGGAAGGAAGAAAAGGGGAAGAGTCTAGAGACATGAGGGGGATCTGTTCCACCCTCCTGCCTTCATTTTCCCTTCTTGGACTGGCTGACCTCTAGCTGATGCTAAAGGGAGGAGGAGGAAAGGAAGGTCTTCCATGGGGTCTTTTGGTCCAGAAAGGGAAGAGCTAGCATGGAGAGGGTAAGACAGAGGGGCTGTGCCCAAGGACAGCAGGCTCGGCATTCTTCCTTCCCTGCACCCATCCAGACCTAGGGACTGAAGTCATCACAGGGAAACAACCTGTTCCTAAACAAACAGCACAGAAGCAGGTGCCAGAGGAGAGGGGAGATCTCGGAGGAATAGAAGAGGTGCTTCTTGGTCCTGACTCCATCTAGAGCACCCACTGGCCACAGCCCAGTAAAGAGAATAACTGGGAAGGGAGGCAGGGAGGTGATCAGACAAGGGAAACTGCTGCTTCTCCCTGTACCCTGCCACACAGCAGTCTTGAGGGAAGATTGTGCAGGGAAGCCTGACAAGGAGGAACAGAATGCCTTGAGAGTGGAGGAAAGGGAAAAAGATGCAGGAGGGTCTCTGCCAGGATGGAAGCCAGCCTTGGTAAGTGACACGTGAGTAACAGATGAGTCAGCCTGCACCTGTTGGAATAGATGAGCAACAATTCTGCTGCTGCAACTTCTGGCTGGGCCTGGGAATAGGGCTGGCTGCATAATTTGCAGGGCCCCTTGTTCAAACTTAAGAATTTCAAGGTGGCAACAGCAGAGCATTAAAATTCCGAGTGTGTGGGCGGCGCCTGTGGCTCAGTGCGGGTTCAAACCCAGCCCCGGCCAAATTGCAACAAAAAAATAGCCGGGCGTTGTGGCGGGCGCCTGTAGTCCCAGCTACTCTGGAGGCTGAGGCAAGAGAATCGCCTAAGCCCAGGAGTTGGAGGTTGCTGTGAGCTGTGTGACACCACAGCACTCTACCGAGGGCGATAAAATGAGACTCTGTCTCTACAAAAATAAATAAATAAATAATAAAATAAAATTCCGAGTGTGGGACAACTACACAGGTTGCCCCCACCCCGCCTTCTTCTCTGTATTCCTCCTGAAATTATAAGGATGAAGGTTGTGGCTAGTCACATCTGCGGCTGACTAACACGACGAGTATGCTCCCATCCCTCTCCCATGCTCTACTTCCCCCTCTTTCTTGGCCTCAGATGCCCAGAAACTTGGCTGCTTTTGCACTTGCCCTGCTGGGTCTAGTGGCTGGCACCTCCCCCTTATCATGGCTAGTTTCTGTTTGCCTATGGGCAGCCCAGCCAGAAGAAGCACCATGGCTGAAAGCAATGGCGTATGGTGTGTCAGGAGGGCCGGGGGGAAGAAATTACCTCATCTCTCCAATCTACCTTGAAGCCTGGCACAGGCAGCACCCTGTCCCTACCCAGGAGGCTCTCCAGGGCCCAGAGTCCCTGCCCAAGTCTGGCCCCAAATCACCATTATGTCATCAAACCTTTTTTTTCCAAGAAAGAGGCAGGGGAACAAAGGGACTCCTAGCTAAGGGAATAGGGGTAAAGTCAACATTGTTTCAGTGACAGTTTCTCTTCTTTTTTTTTTTTTTTTAAGTCACATGCATACTAGTACACACACACACACAGATATCATCAGCTGAGAAAATCAGTGTATCCATCTCCTCCAACAAATTCCTTGGAATTTCCAAAGCCAAGAAATTCTCATCCACACCCCTACACAGCCTGACACATTATTGGAAGGTGCCTGGGTCAAAGAGCACAGATCTTTTGGAGGGTCAGGGGATAAGGGACCTAGAGGGAAAGTAGCAGTGCTGGGCACAGTGGCTCAGGCCTGTAATCCTAGCACTGTGGGAGGCCGAAGTGGGTTGATTGCTTGAGCTCAGGAGTCCAAGACCAGCCTGAGCAAGAGCAAGACCCCAGCTCTAAAAGCTAGCTGGGGACTGTAGGGGGTGCCTGTAGTCCCAGCTACCAGAGAGGCTGAGACAGGAGGCTTGCTTGAGTCTTAGAGTTTGAGGTTGCTGTGAGCTATGATGACATCATTGCATGCTACCTAGGGCAACAGATTGAGACTCTGTCTCAAAAAAAAAAAAAAAAGGGAAGGGGGAATTGAGGAAATAGGGACAACAGACATCTAAATGCAAAAGGTAAGTTCTATTTAAAGTTTTGCTGCCAAATGACAACTTTATCTTCTTACTAAGAATTCTCCATCCAACTCTGCAGCCCATTCCAACCCATCCTGTCCTACCCTACACCTGACCCTGCTAAGTAAAAGGATGCGAGGCAAGAGCACAGCTATCCTAGCCTCCTCTGGCTGTGTCCCTCACTTCTGTGGCCCCGTCTTGGGAAATTGGCCCACAAGAGAGGCTGGCGCTGCCTCTGTCCAGAGCTCCAGAGCCCCTCTCTGGAGACAATGGCTCAGAAAGAGGGAGGAAGAACAGCGGCTCCAGCTTTGTGTGCAGGGTTGCCACACAAAACCATTGTCTTGGTATCAGGACAGACAACAGTGTGCATCTCCAGCTTCTGTGCTGTATAGTTTACTCCCTTGGACTGAAATAATTCTGACAATTTCCTTCTAATACATAGTAATGATACTGGAATCCAGCCCCAAGCTGAGAATGTGTGTCTGGTTGTAACAAAAGCCCACCCAGCTGATAGAATGTGTATATCTCATGCTTCCTTATCTGTTCCACAGCCACCCAGACAAACACAGACCAGACAACCACTCACTCACCGGCTCTTCTTTGCTGTCCCCTCTGCTGCCTCTAGCCCTGACTCCTTTCACATTCAGGAATAGGGAAAAGGTTTCCCTTTAATACTCACCAGGTCCCTGGGGGGTAGCAATCATTAACAGCCACACATGCTAGCTGGCCTTAACCCCTTCCATGCTGGGTTGTCTCAAGCTGCCTGACGTTCAGCCCTGTCCCCTCTACTCAGCCCTGAGAAAGTAGCAACTCCCACCTTGACGCCATTCACCTGAGTAATGCTGCTGCCTCCCATGTGGAGAGGGAGAACCCTCTAGTCCCACCCAGGCTGCCAGGCCTGATTGGAGCACTCTCTCAACCTGAGGCGCTTGGCTCTGGCACGATGCCCAATTGGATGAGCCCACATTATGAAATATTTGCCTGGCGGCCCAATAGAGAAGCTGGGATCTGGGGGAGGGATGATATTTTTATTTATTCCTGAAGGAAGGAGAAGAGACAAAGGTAGTCATAGCATCCCCAGCCCTGGGATGGGAGGCAGTGGGAAGGTGGTCGTCAGAGCCACACAACTGCCTCTACTGCGCCCTCCAGGAACAGTGCACTAATCCTCGAAGGCTTCTACGCAATTCCATCTCCTGACTGTTTAGTGAAGGTTTCTCTGCCTTTTTTAACTTTTTTTTTTTCCTGCAGTTTTTGGCCGGGGCTGGTTTTGAACCCACTACCTCCAGCATATGGGGCCGGCGCCCTACTCCATTGAGCCACAGGCACCACCTGGTTTCTTTGCTTTAATATCTCTTCACCCTCAGGATTTTGGAGAACGGAACCAGGAATTGTAATAGAAACTAAGAGGGGACCACGTTGACAGGCAAAGAATTCAATTACAGAAATTATTTTATAAGCTATGCAAGCAGGATGTTGTTTATATTTCCAAGTTTGCAGAGATCATTTTTGCAACTATGGAGGATTCAGATGAAAAGTGGGCAGGAACGAGTAGAGCTAAATCCCCTCCTTACCCCTTTAAAAACAAGTAACTGGTTTATGGAAATCTAAATTCAGCATAAAAGTACCTATGTTTAGTTAGAACGCATGCAAATCTATGCAGATATGTGCAGACAGCAGGTCTCTGGGTTTGTCAGAGTAAGGCTTTGCCAGGATTTTCTTTTTGAGGAAGAAATCAGGTAGTCTCCAAACCCTGTATCAGAGCATCTCACTAGAGCAGTGTTTTTCAACCATTTTTATCTCACAACACACTTAAAACTATAGTTAGACTTCCATGGCACACTTAAATTATGTTGATCCCCCCCCCCCCAAAAAAAAAAAAGAGTAAGAAAAAGAATATACTTACTGTGCTTGGAAGTTCTTTTGAAAATAATTTAATTAATGGTCTTTAAAAATTTTTGTGCCACACCTACAATCCTCTCACAGCACATCAGTGACACACTGGTTGAAAATCACTGCACTAAAAAAAAAAAAAAGAAAGAAAGAAAGAAAGAAAGAAAGAATCACTGCACTAGAGGATAAAGATACAGTAGAGCGTAAAGAACTCACTACCACGCTTTTTTTCAAGACTTATTACATATAAAGCAGAATGCCTATAAATATAGGCTAGTAAGATTTTTCTTTTTTACTGTGATCATAAATATGACTGGATCCACAGGTCAATACTAGTGGACTCTCTACACACCCACAATTAATGCCGCCTTCTCTTTTCAGGCCCCAAAGGAGTGAATGGGCTGATCTACCTCTTGCCAGCCTGGGTTTAGTAGCTGGCACCTCCTCCTTATCACCCCTGGTTTCTGTTTGCCTGTCTGTAGTCCAGGCACTATGGCTTGGGACCCTGGTTTAAACCAGCCAGGAGGCCTTATCTTATCTCCTGGGCTGCCTTCCCAGTAGCCTGGTGACTGCCTGGCCTGGTTTCTTAAAGGGGCTGCACTGCATTCCCAAGTGTTCCATTCACTCTCAGGACTATCCCAGAGATCGGGGAAGGAGTAGTTCTCTTTTTGTAGGGTCAGATTTATCATACCACTCCTTTCCACCCTTTACACTGGCTGCAGGGCTGCTACTGAAATGACCTACTGCCTTAAAACAGATAAAGATGCTCCTGTTTTTACTTGCCATGTTAAATGTTTATCATGGCAAGTAAATGCCCTAAACCTCAGTAGTTCCAGATTCTTGCTCTATTAAATTGAAAAAAAAAAAAAAAAAAAAATTTTTTTTTGGAGACAGATTTTCACTATGTCGCCCTAGGTAGAGTGCCATGGCATCACAGCTCACAGCAACCTCAGACTCTTGGGCTTAAGCTATTCTCTTGCCTCAGCCTCCCAAGTAGCTGGGACTACAGGACCACCACAATGCCCAGCTATTTTTTTGGTTGTAGTTGTCATTGTTGTTTGGCACGCCCGGGCTGGATTCAAATCCGTCAGCTCCGGTGTATGTGGCTGGTGCCCTAGCCCCTGAGCTATCAGCGCCATGCCTATTAAATTGAATTTTAAAAGGAGAAGAGAGGAAGAAGTTCAAAATACAAAGTCAAAATAGAAAAATTAGTTGTATTTCTATATACTGACAATCATGAAAAATTGAAATTTAAAAAACACCACTTATAACAGTGTAAAAAATATGAGATACTTACGATCAATCTGACAAAAGATGTGTAAGACCTATACACTGAAAACTATAAAACATTGCTGAAAGAAATTAAAGTCTAAACAGAGAAAGAGAGATTTTTTTCATGGATCAGAAGACTCAATATTTTAAAGATGCCAAATACTCATATTTTTCTATGGATATAACATATCTCAATCAAAATCCCAGCAAATTCTTTGTAAAGTTGACAAGTTGGTCTAAAATTCACATGGAAGTTCAAAGGACCTAGAAAAACCAAAAACTGTGAAAAAGAATAAAGTTGGAGGAAGTAGACTACCTGACTTCAAGATTGATTATTAAGCTACAGTAATCAAAACAACACAGTGTTGGTATAAAGATACATGTATATAGGGCTTGGCTTCCATAGCACACTGGTTTTGGCAACGGCCACATACACCAAGGCTGGCAGGTTTGAACCCAGCCTGGGCCAGCTAAACAACAATGACAACTGCAACAAAAAATAGCTGGGCGTTGTGGTAGGTGCCTGTAGTCCCAGCTACTTAGGAGACTTAGGCAAGAGAATTGCTTAAGCCTAAGAGTTTGAGGTTGCTGTGAGCTGTGACACCACGGCACTCTACCAAGGGTGAAAAAGTGAGACTCTGTCTCAAAAAAAAAAAAAAGATACATCTATAGATAAATGGAACAGAATAGAGAGTTCAGGACTAAATCCACACATATTTGGTCAATTGGCTTTTGACAAAGGTATAAAGGCAATTCAATGGGGATGACAGCCTTTTCAAACATGGTGCTGAAAAAACTGGAGCTCCATATACTTAACAACTACAACCACAAACAAAACAATTAGCCCTATCATTAAAAAATTAACTCAAAATGGATCATAGGCCTAAATGTAGGAGATAAAACTACAAGATTTCTAGAGGAAATGATAGGAGAAAATCTTAGTGACTTTGGGTTTGGCAAAGATGTTTTAAATACAGCATAAAATACACCAAGTGTAAAGAAAAATTAATAAATTTTATCGAAATAGAAAACTCTGCTCTTCAAAAGACAGTTATAAAAATGAAAAGATAAGCCATAATCTGAAAGAAAATACAATAGAACCTCCATAGTTGACCACCTCCCTACACTAACCACCTCCTTAAGTTGACCTAATTTTCATAGAGCACACGTGCACCAATGTACATATCAGTACAGGAGGCCTAGTTCCTTATGTTGACCACCTCCGCTTGCTGACCAGTTTGTTACAGTTCCTTGCATGGTCAACTTACAGAGGCTCTACTATATTTGTAAAAAGCACATCTGACAGAGGTTGCCATGAACATGAGTATAATGTATGCATGGACAACAGAATACCACTCAGCAAAGAAGTGAATCATTGAAATATGCAAAAACATTGATGAATCTCAAAATAGTTATCCGAGAAAGAGAAGCCAGACCTCCCCTTCCCTAAATAAAAATGTATACTGTATGATTCCATTATATATAATCTTTTAAAATGCCAGCTAATCTATAGTGACAGAAGGCAGATCAAGGCTTGCCTGGGGACAGGGTGG